>SKCR01034858.1:0-84851 GCA_019454045.1 Zanthoxylum bungeanum
ATAATAAAATATTTGAATAAGTATTTACAGGGAAATACATAAGAAATTGACGCTCCGAGCAACAACCCTAACATCTTGTACCATCTTATTCTTGCATAATTGTCATCCAGTTGTTGTCTTCATCGTAGACTTTATAGCTTTTTTGATAGAAATCTTCTAGTATTTTACTAGATAATTTTAATTCCAAGAGTTCTCATGTACCGAATCCATTTCTTATTAATAAATGGCTCTTTGAATTGTTGCTCTAAGGCACGTAATTATGTGCTGGTGACATATCCTATTGTGATGAGATGAAAAGCTGGATAAAGAGTCTGGTTTTTTAACTCAAGAATGATTGAATAAAAACGGAGATAAATACTTTCTCCTTGAGCAAAATTTTGAACAAAGTTTTTAAAATTTGTTTCAAATTCTTTTATTTCTTTAGGATTTTTTTATGGGTAAAGACGGTCTAAATACCCGAAATCAGCAAGATTTTTTAACAAATAAGGATGATGTCTTTGGTGTTGGGGTATTGGGAGTTGGGCGCAGCGGAAGCGCGGGTCCGGGCGATATCGTATTTTAAAACTTTTTCAAAAACACCGAATAAATTATTCAATATCTAATATGAATAATTTATTCATATATTACCTAAACCAATTTATTTAATATAAAATATTAACATAAACATAGTTGAAACTCGTGAAACTTTGGTGAAAACAGTGATTCCGTCACTGTTCGGGCAGCTCATAAACTTCCCCGACCCTATTGGAGCTGACCTGGGCAGTTTCTATAAGTGTCGGGTAGTCGGTTCGGTCAAAAACGCGTTTTAGGCAATTTTGCGGAAAAACAGTTTTCTTAAAAGTTTCGCGAGTTTCAACTATGTTTATGTTAATATTTGATATTAAATAAATTGGTTTAGGTAATATATGAATAAATTATTCATATTAGATATTGAATAATTTATTCGGTGTTTTTGAAAATTTTTTAAAATACGATATCGCCCGAACCCGCGCTTCCGCTGCGCCCAACTACCAATACCCCAACAAAAATGGTATCAGAGCGGGTCTGATGCTTCATCCATTACATTATTCATGCTTGATATATGATATTTAATCCAATTTATTGTTCGCACATGCATGTAATCTAAATATGTTTCTTTACTTTTCAGTTTTTACGCTAACGGAAAATGTAACGAAATTTAATAGTTAAATTAAGTTATATTTTCTATAGGTAGAATTGAAATGTTTAGAAAATGATTTAGATTAAAATTCTACATTGGATGTAGATTATAACTTTCGTAGGAAAATCCCCGCTTTTAAATATGGCTGTAAAGTAACGTGTATTGAATTCATGTTTCTTGGTCCGCCTTGCCAGTATGGATGCAAATGATTTCCTGATGCTATAGCTGTAACGTGCCAAAGCTGTGCAGTTATGGTTGATGGTAGTTCATTTGCGCCGGTAGAACTTATATGATAAGAGACAAAATCAAGTGAAAGTGGAAATCCTGAACGTGCCAAAGCTGTCAGAACTACACCGGTAGCTTGAGTTTGTCGTTGACAAGTGTAGCCTTGATGCGCCTCCCTGTGAACGTGCCAAAGCTGTCACAGCGAGAAACGGTCAGGACCAAAACCAGGAGTCACTGGTGAGTGATTGACAATGAGTTGTCTACCTAATGAATATACGTAGGCGAGAACGTGCCAAAGCTGTAAGTCGAAATATATTCATGGGATCCTACTCTCACTATGGAATTCGATTTAATTATTGAATTCCCGTTGTCCGTTGGGGATTACGGTATTACGTAAAGTAGTGGGAGACACTGCTGAGTTTAAAATCCATAACTTAAGCAGTGTGTAATTTTGTGGAAAATTCTGCTTCGTTTTCTTTTTATTCTATATTGTTCATAGAATTATGCTTCTAATCCACTGCTTGTCTATTATTAGAATATGTTTTCTGACTTTACTTATGGTTGCATAGTTCTAGAATAGGTTCTAGAAAGACCGTAGACTTAGATATTGTTAGATTAGATGAAACCATTGGAACTGTTGTTCCGATTTTCTTTTGAAAATCAAGATAGTTTGTGACTTAGTTTCTAAGTCACGTTAGGTAATCTAAATAGATATCTGGTTTAGGATATTATTCTAGAAAGAATTGTTTCTGATGCAGTAAGAATTGACACGAATCAGTTCATGTCTCGAGATTCTTGACTGGCATTAAGAAAACCCCTTAGGTATTTGTTTATCTTTTAATGACGTTTCTTAGCTTTAGTGACTTTAATAAGTCATGTGTTTTGACACAGTTTGCTAATAAATTATTTGCAATCGTTGTGAATAATTGAACGCAAATTATAAAGCTTGAGAAAAGAGATGTGTATAGTTGTGTACAGAGAATATCGATTCTCACAATACGACAACTTTAGGTATTGGATACCGGATCTCCCGTCTAGTTAATTAAAATAATTTAATAATTGTTTTGATATTTGATATCAGAACTTGTGACTATTGGATAGTTACTTGTTCTGTATAAACAGTTGTTACATATTTTAAAGCGACTAGTAGTGTCATTAATGAAAGATAAGCATTAAGAAAATATTCGGTAGAGTAAATAACTGAGAACTGTGATTTATGAGGTTTTATCATAAAAGTATTAGATGCTTATTCCATATGGTAAATGATGGTCTGATACGAGATCACACCACATATCCTTATCCATTTAATGAATATTGTATTCATGATGTGATTAAATCTCATTTAACCGATGATTGTCATTGGACCACCGATTTATTAGACTAATACATTGGATGTATGTAGTTTAATAAATTAGAAATTACCTTAAGATAGTTTTCTATGCTCCGTAACCTAGTTAATGATTTGTCATGACTTAGTTACTTGTTTCTAGTAGAGAACATGTTGAACGTCTTTAATTGTTCAAAGATGTTTGATATGATCAAATATGTTAATTTAAGGCAATTAGTTCTATAGTTATTTAATGAATATGATTCTTACTCAGTATTAAACTTCTGCGATTTCATTGTGATGGAATTGGTTAGTGGGAGTTAATGGATCTTATATGATTTGATTTGTTGTTATTGATAGTTACCGAATTAGTTTTCAATACTCTTGGGGTTATGCTCCAGTAACTCTATTTCATCTCTTTAATTTACTGTTCCATTAGTTTCTACAATTACTTATATGATGTGTATAGTAGAAAATCCGAATCTTGAAAAGTTTGGGATTCGAGACTTTCTTTTGTATAACTGTTATATAATTGAAAGTACTTGTGCCTCGGAGGTACGAGTGAAAGGTTTATCATTTATTCTATTTAATGGAATATTGTATTCTATTTGATAGAATATCTTTTCTACGTTTTTGAGTAATAATATTGTTTTGTTACTTGGTGTGTTAACATTGGATGTTGACGATTACAGAAAAGACTTGACTTAGTAAAGTCAAATGTGAGAATGATAAACTGTAATGGAACTACATAATTAATAAGATGAAATGACCCTTAGACAGCTTCCGTATAAGCCTAATATGATGTCGGAATTATTTACAAAGTATTTGATACTTAATGATTCTGTTGTTTTTTTATTGAAGAAAATTATCCTATGACTTATAGTGGGACCGATATTTGATATCGAATTCGGAAATTTGCATTGAACCATAGATTGATTGTTCATGGCTTACGACGATCAAGTTTTGAACTTGATTAGGCTTTCGTTATGAATAGTTCATAAAATGTACAAATTGTTTGCGTAGCAAAAGCAAAGTGAGCTTGATAAAGGTTTGACCTTTATAGTATGACAGTGAGTAGGTTATACTCAGTAGTCTATTGTAGATTCTGAGGAAGCTTGTCTCTTGTCGTACTGATTGGACAATTAAGGATCCATTGGTTAATGTTGATATTAAACTGTATTTTGGCTAAAGAATGCAAAATGGTGTTCTTGAGTGATTTCTTCGAATGAGAGATCCGTCGTGATTTCTTAGTTTGAAGAGTTCATTCTTGAATGGCTCTAGAGTTTGTATTCTGCTAAGATCACAGTTTGATATACTAGCTTATGGAGCCTATTGTAGACTCGGACAAGCTTTCCAGAAATCTGTGTTCTCTGATTTTGATATCAGTCAAATTGTATGGTTTTATCGAAATATAGAGAATACGTATTTGTCAGTAGGGTTAGTGGGAGCGTACAAATTTCTTTCTAGTATTATTTATCCTTAAGTCTTCTTTTCTCCGTGAAAGCAGTGAGAGTAGTCTCTGTTATATTTGATATAAAGTTTTATATATTATATAAAACTATGAGACTTGTGAGATACTCTCATTAATGGCGTATCAGATACGATCTAATAAAGGACACAGTAAGACTATTTGTATGACAGTTAGGATAACTGTTTGACAGTTAATGTGTCTTTTATGTAAATAGTATTCATCTTTCGTAAATGATGATTCATTTGTCAAAAGAAAGAATGATTGGAATGTCTAATCAATCTTATACATCATATGATGATGGCGTGATGAATGCTATATTATGTGCGATTAAAGATATCAATTTAATCGTGATTGTTACGAGTTATTTTGATATGGTTTTGACCATATGATGGTTCTAGAAACACGTTCTTTGTGATCTTTGAGATATTAGGAACGAGTTTCTAATTTATGGAGATTTTAGTCAGTAACCATAAGGTCAGAATAGTTTTGATCCTAATTATGATATTAGATGGTCTATGTCATATAAAGTCAGAAAATATGCAGTGGGAGTGTCACTGTTGATTCTACTAAACTAGTGGAATCAGTTGCAACTTATGAAGTATTGACTTATGAAGTTGCATAGTGACCTCAATGATTGGAAGTGTTGATATTAGTATAGTGTTTGTGGTTATCTTAAAGTAATTGGATTTGATTTCTAAATACATAGATAACTTAACAACTATAGCACAATACTGATATAGCGTCTGAGTCATATTGATGTGGAATTTGGATTCTGCAAAATATGAATAATGCTAGTTAACGAAAACGGTAGATTTTGTTGGACACACTCGATTTGTTAAAA
This sequence comes from Zanthoxylum bungeanum, assembly GCA_019454045.1. Lineage (NCBI taxonomy): Eukaryota > Viridiplantae > Streptophyta > Magnoliopsida > Sapindales > Rutaceae > Zanthoxylum > Zanthoxylum bungeanum. Next base: position 5,024 of record SKCR01034858.1, read on the forward strand.
CATGCTTACTTGTTCATGCCTACCTCTTGAGTGCTGGTGAGCTCTTGAGGGCCATGAGTATATGATATACATTGAAGATGTGTATAGGATACCATGGATTGACACTAGAGCAAGTGGGATAAATTGTTAGGGTTGGTGCTCCGAGTGCCAATCCGGATCGTATTTATGTCCGATTCATAAATACGAGCAGTTCAATTTTCCATAACATTACTAATTTTAGTGGTAGCACCCTTGTCTTTTATACACTTATTCGATCTAATCTGATTACGATATCTAATCTCAATTACCAAAGCCAAAAACCCCAATTTCTAAACAAAGAAAGGAACCCTAGATATTCGAAGAACAGAAGAATAAGAAATCAAAATTCCATAACTTAAGAAGACTAAAGATTACCTTTTAATCTTCAAAATCCTAAGCTTTTCTTGTGTTATTTCCTTCACTTTTCCTTGAATCATAAAAGAAATTTAGAAACCCATTTTTTGGTTTAGAAGTTCTCGGCAGTGGCTTCTCTTAGAGAAGAAAAAGAAACAATAAATGGCCTTTTAAAATATAGTAAATGGCGTGAATGAGAGAGAAAGTTTTTTTTTTTTTTTAGTCAACACCACTGCTTTTATTAATAAATGAAAAACAATTTCCCTTTTGAACAATAAACAAAAAGTGGCGTGAATTTAAACTATGTTTATGTTAATATTTGATATTAAATAAATTGGTTTAGGTAATATATGAATAAATTATTCATATTAGATATTGAATAATTTATTCGGTGTTTTTGAAAAAATTTTAAAATACGATATCGCCCGGACTCGCGCTTCCGCTGCGCCCAACTCCCAATACCCCAACAAAAATGGTATCAGACAAGTCTCTCAATTTATATTTTTCACAGCCGTCACCCGGTAACGCCGTTTTTGGCCGTTTTCACTTATTTCAAGTCGGAAACACTTTCCGGAAATTATGCCAACTCCCAAAACACATCCAAAACATTCAAAAGATAACAATTTCATCCCAAAACAGAAACTTTTCCAGGTCTAAGCAGAAAACGAAATTGGCCCAAAAATCATACTTTAATCCAATTTTTTCAAAGATTAATCTAATTAATCCATCACCAAATGAGTCACACCACATATGAACAACTCTAGAACAATTCTAGGCTATCAAAGAGTGGATTAATAACTCTAGAATGACAACTTATTGTCCAACAACAATTTGAATAAAATTGGATGCAAATTACATTAATTCCACCCAATTTCTACTTCACACGTGCCTAATCTTCATTCTCCATCAACCACAAACAAAAGCCCCAAATTTCTCAAACAAAGAAACTCTAGAACATTTCTAAGTATTCAAGAAAACATGAAAATAAATTTCCAAACTTAGAGATTAAGGATTACCTTTTAATCTTCGATTTCTAAGCCTTTATTTTCTTGAATTTTCTTTGTTTTCTTCATTGATTCTTCAAAGAACGATGAAACCCATTTTTGAGAGCCATTTTCGAGAGTGAAGAAGATGGACAAGAGAGAGAAAAACAATTTCCCCTTTTTTAAAATGAGTTGACCGAAATTAGCAAGTAAATGGGCAATTTTGTCCTTTACAATTTTATCAAATAAAATTCAATTTACACTTTATTTTCAACCAATCAAATTAGGACAAATAAAGTGTAATTAAATTCATGCCAAATGCACCAATAATAGCTCACCATATTTCATAACATTTAATGAAAAAAGTTGAATTAATTAATCATTCTAATTTTTAACAATTAAATATCAAATAATTAATTATTATTATTATTATTATTATTATTATATATATATATATATGTATTTTTTTTATTTACTATAAATAATAAATACATATATTAATGGCATGTGTCAAAATCTCATTTGATGAATAATTAATGTGTATCTAATCGTTTTATGTATCAAATACAAATACACAATAATTATTAGCGGACAAAATCCCCTAATGCATGTGTTGTCGTTTAACCGATTAAACGATTCGAATTGACTCATTTAATCCGGTGAAGTATTATGAATAATCCGTATTATTCATATCGAGTTGCCCAAGTGCTCAACGAGTACACTTCATATTGTGGGACTCTCTAAGTTTAGGTTTATCCGTCACGAAATCTAATTTCGTGTCCATAATCCACCCACTCGTAAATTATGACGACCACGGACAATCTCGCTAAACTATACAAGTCGAGATCATGACATACGTAAAATCCCTCAGTCACAGGCCATCCGTATTATACCTGGGGATATAGATGAGAACGTCAAATCTTTTCGGTATAATACAGTCAACTTTCAATTTTACGATCTCTAAATAACATTCGGAACTGGTTTCCGACGTTATACCACGGCCATGGATTTACTAGATCATAAACACGTGTTGGATGCCTAGGCCCTGTACATAGGACTGACGAATCCTATCTTGATACGCACTAGATATCATGAGCATCAGTCCACACCCAACGAACAGGCGGAGGTCTGATCATGAATAGATCGTTGACGTGACTGCCATCAAAGTGTGGAGGATAGCTCATATATCCACAGTGGTATCTCAAATCGAAGGACCACTATGCTCGCTCAACTCGAGAAGGTTCCTATTGACGTTGGTGTACCATCTATTAGGAAACTTTCGGTGAGTCGTTCAGTGTCTTATCAAATAAACACCTACATGTCTATATGAGTCTCCCGAGACTCATGGTTCACTGGGATAAACCATCGGACCAAGTCATGATATACGACATGTACTGGTCTCAGCGGATTTTACTAACCGACCCGTGTTAGTAAATCTTGACCAGGAACTTTATTTAAGGATATACAACTAATAGTGCGCTTCCCAATGTCAATTACAAACTACGTTGTAACTGCGCACTATACTGTAAATCCTAGGGTCTTTGTCTAATATACACGTATCACTGAACCAGATTCAGTTTCGATATAATCGTAATCAGATTAGATCGAATAAGTGTATAAAAGACAATGGTGCTACCACTAAAATTAGTAATGTTATGGAAAATCGAACTGCTCGTATTTATGAATCGGACATAAATACGATCCGGATTGGCACTCGGAGCACCAACCCTAACAATTTCTCCCACTTGCGCTAGTGTAGTATACACTAATGACGTTATTTTCCAGTTTGATAAATTTATCTTTGAATAGTTCAAAATGCAGACTTAAGACGTCATAAATTTTTTATCTTTTAGACTAATGAAATATTTAGGATAACGGGTGAATAATAACTTTTTATAAGCTAAATTTTCTTCTACAGTTCCTAAATACGCATCTTTATTATTATAAAATTGTTCATCGAATAGACTGATCATAATTGAATTATTTATTCATTCCTTAGATAAAGATTTGAACAATATTTGAATACCAACTAGGTATACATATTAAATTTTCTCACGTTTTTAGGAGGAATTTTCCTTATAATTTCATTAATACTTGTTTGAGTAAGAAAATTTAATTTTATAGTTTCTTTTGCATGAGATATTTCTTTGTTTCTCTCAAGCTCTTGATATTCATGAATAACTATCTTTTGACGTAAATACACCCTCTTTAACTTCGTCATTAAGGAAGATGGATGTTTTAGGTTTAATTCTAATTTTTCAATTTTAGCTAATTTTTTATTGTCAAAAGTTGCACACATTGAATATTCTTCAGAATATTCTTCTATTTCTTGATAGTCTATATTTTCACTTAAATCAATTATTTCTTCGTTACTTGTCATTATTATTATTCTTCTTCAAAAGTAGAATATATATAAAAAAATTGGATTCTTTTGAACTTAATTCTGATTATATATCTCCGAAGTCTTATTCTAAGATTCTTATCTTTTTTTGTCACATTCGAAACTTAAGTGACATATTTCTTCACAATTGTAACATCCCCGATCTGGGAAATGCTACCGATAGGGAATAGGCCATATTATTCCCCTGAGCCTCTGTCTTGATGACTATACAATACACTATTACTCTTTTCTCAATCAAAATCTTAAGTATGGAACCAATGCCAGAAACTCATCAACATGAAATTCAAACTCAATGATCATGACTGTAAACTTAATAACATCTATTACAATGGCTATCACATTACTTAAGACTAATACATGACTCCTGACTGACTATGACTGGACTCTTACTCTCTCCCTATCTTGAACTGGTCGACTCCATACCCTAGTGATTGCATCAGTATCCGTCCTCCCGAGCTCGTCCTCTGGGAATACTTACAAAATAAGAAAACTGAGAGTGATGGGTTAGTTTTTCGTACTATCTAAGTGAGTGGATGAAAAACTGAAAACTGAAATATAGGCTTTTGGTTCTAAAACCAAATTTTCAAAAATAACTTATATGAAAACTCTTTTTCTAAAACTTTTCTTGAAATCTCATTTATGAAACTTCTCTTTCTGAAATCTGCTCACTGAAACCACTTTTAAAATCTGCTCTTTGAAAACTATTTTCTGAAAATCTGGTATCTGGAAGCTCTTTTTCTGAAAACCTGATATCTGAAAACTGGTCTGTATCTGAAAAACTTGACGTATGAGGGCGTTACGTATCGCCGTCCCCCATACGCCTAACTAGAGCCAGCAGTGCAAATGACTCTAGGGCGTTATGTATCGCCGTCCCCCAAAGCATGCCACTATTGTCCCTGAGACTGGTGGTCTTGGGGCGTTACGTATCGCCGTTCTCCAAGCCACAAAACTAGAACTGGGGGTGCAGATCTATGCTACCTTCCAAGCTCTGAAACTAGGGTTTAGAGGCGTTACATATCGCCGTCCCCCTAGCCCTGAACAACGATATGGGGGCGTTACATATCACAGTCCCCCCAGTCTTCTATATGTGCATATGTTCTCTGTCCATCAATTCCAAACTGTATCAAGTTACATACTGAGGTGGGTTTTTTCCCTCATGCCCCAAAAAAATATGAAATCATGCTTTAAAATTATTTTTGTCTCAAACATAACTTAAAACATAAATATTCATGAAATAACTGTGGAAAAAGTAATCTAACGCCCTAAAGCGTAAAAAAAAAGTTTTGTTTGCAAGAATAACAAAATCAAAATCAATTAAAAAGAATAATGTCCACTCACTGTTAGGAAGTCTGATTGGTATTACTCGCTTGTAGAAAAATTATGATTCCTGCAATGATCTTCAACGAATAAACTAGGTTAGGAATTGACTAAGAAATGCACTACGGAAACAAGCTAAAATCTGCTTATTCTAGTAGGCGCAATCACTCCAAGGGTATCGTACTCTTCACATGATGTAATATGTACGTACATGTTGATACAAAACTTATAGGGTAGCCTCTAACGCATACGGGTGGAACTTGAATGGTTTAAAACTAATTTAGGTAATTTTTAATGTTCGCGTCGCGACTCGCACTGTCCAGAGAGGTGCCCAAAATTTTGCCTTGCGCGTCGCGACGTAAGTTCCTTGCGCTTCGTGACACATGCAGTCCAGAAACCGATCTTCACCAATTTCCCAGAACGCATCGCGAAGCATGATGGTTCGCGTCGCGATGCCAGGCCAAAATTTAGGCATTATCTTCATCTTCTTATACTCAATTTAGACCAACATATCTCCCAAACATCCCACACAAGTAAATATCAACAATAAGCATCCAAAACATCCTCAACATTATTCTGAACAATAATTTACATTCAAAATTCACAAATTGGGGGTTTGCCCACAATCATCAATTTCCTATCACTACAACCATACAAACATCAATTATTTTAACTCAATAATACTCATCAATGTTTAAATCATCAAAACATCAATATCCAAAACTTGGGTTAAGGTTTCCTTACCTCCTCTTTGTTGAATTCCACCATTCCTCAAATCATTCATTGGTGCCATGCTAATCCTTGCTTCATTTTCCTTCATTTCCTTTCTCTTTCTTCTTATTCCTTTCTTCTTATTCTTCTTCTTTTTTCTCCCATTCTTCTTCTTTCCCCATGTTTCTTCCCTTCTCTTCTCATTTTAGGAACACATGAATAGTGTTTCCTTTTATACTTGGTAATTTGAGTTAAGGAAGTGTGTAGAATTTTGAAGAACTTTTTGGAATTTACTGGAATGCCCTCAGGTACTATTTATCCAAATTTTTAATCTGCGTTTTTGACTTACTTCTGGTCTGAATTTGGAAAAATGTTCAACGAAAATGTTGTAGATCTCGATCTCAAGTTTCCAACGATATAAAAAGTTACGGCCCAAAAACCATGGGCTGTCTATAGTGAAACATCGTAAAATTTCGCATCGAAGTTTCGAAGAATTTACCATTTTTCCCCAAAGTCGTTTCATGAATGTACATATGCTCGAACATAATTTATGTTATATAACACTCATTCCGCGATGGAACAATGTTTCCTTTTATACTTGGTAATTTGAGTTAAGGAAGTGTGTATAATTTTGAAGAACTTTTTGGAATTTACTAGAATGCCCTCGGGTATTATTCATCCAAATTTTTTATCTGCGTTTTGACTTACTTCTAGTTCGAATTTGGAAAACTGTTCAACACGAAAGCTGTAGATCTCGATCGACGATATAAAATTCATAAAAATTGGAGTTTGTTTGAGAAAGTTACGGCCCAAAAACCATGGGCTATCCGTAGTGAAACATCGTAGAATTTCGCATCGAAGTTTCAAAGAATTTACCATGTATCTCCAAAGTCGTTTCATGAATGTACATATGCTCGAACATAATTTATGTTATATAACACTCGTTCCACGATTGAACAGTATTACAATGACTATACATAGATCTTAAACTTGGGTTCTCTCCCCTTAAATATGATTCCTCCTCGAATCCTCTTTAAATTTGGGTTCTTATCATAGATCTCGGGATTAACGGGTTTCTTATAAACTACTAACTTTAACTTACTATACACCCATCTCCTTTTCATCCACTGTGTTATACCATTTCCCAATGATTTTCTGTGTGCTATCAAGCTGAACCTAGACTGTAATGACTTGGGTAAACTGCTTCAGAGTTCGTGGCTTCAGTAATTATTCCTTTAATTCATTATTGAGAGGTGTTACCTTGTTCTCGTTTCGTAAGACCTTTGCTGAGTATCCTTGACTACTTTTTTCTAGACTTCTAATTGTGCTCATCATTTTTTATCTCCAAGGAACTCTCTTCCTTTAGATCTTTAGTTATACTCATTAATTATTTGACTCGATTGGATTTTTCTTGGCTGGCACCTCTGACCCTCACTATTAATACCGATATCTCCATACTGGTACTCAATACTCCTTTTGCTTCATTTGTCCAACTTGACCTTAATATTCTTCCTTATATGTTGATTACTCCGCTCTCTATATTTTCCTTGCCAAACTTCAACTTCTTATGAGCTTCTCTCTCAATATTCCATTATTTCTGCTTATCTATGGGGCTTAGGGCTTATTAGCTTGCTGATGTTGTCTACTAATGACACTGGTACTCAAAACATTATTTATGGGTATTTTCTTGGTGGTCCTCCTCAATTTGCTAAAGATTTAGGTTTAATACACTTTTATCTTTTGCTTTCAAGGGTCGTTACTCAAATACATGCAAATATTCCGTACCTTGAGAATTCACTTGCTATGCCAATTACAACTTTGCAATAAATTATCTCTTTGATTCCGTATTATGAGGCAAATCTACCAAACCACCCATAACCGTGGCTAAAAACCGTCCCAAACCCGTAGTGGTTTGGTCAACTTAGACTAGGGCTGGTACTTATATGATTACCTGACCAAAATTACCTTGTTGTTACTTACTTTGTCTTTACTTATTAAGTATTCTCTCCCACTGTCGTTGCACCTTAACAACTTCATTTCCTAACTTTTTCTTAGTACTCTTTTCATCTTTTGCTTTATTCTACTATCTACTGAGAAGTTTCTTGGTCTATGTCTCTGTCTTTTTACCTGAGGAATATCTTCTTTCTTTACATCCCCATCATTTCATCAAACCTTGGTTTATTGAAATCTCAGTTATTACTTGACTACTACTTTATTTTTGTACTGCTTCAACTTAATAATTTCTTTCCTGACTCATTTACTTAGAACTATCTCTCACTTTTGTTTCATCATTGATCTACATCTGAAGGTTTTATGTTTTTGGTCTTTCTTTACTATACTTTCACTTATTCTTGGGAACATCTTGAAGCAACCCTAAGGGTCAGTATCTGCAATTGTTGTCCAATGAGGGTTGGAAATGTATGAGCTTATCATGAGACCTTTTGCTTGTCTTATAAGCATTGGGCTCTCGTGTATGTATATATCTGATGTCTATTCGTGTACTACTAAAAACTCTCTGGTCATTTTCTTTTAACTTACTTCTAATCATGTTCAACTATCGAACACACTACCCCTTCTACAAAACTCCTCTAGAGTCATGTTCTCTAATCACTTCATCATTTGCTTTTGTACCTCTTTATTCTAATTTCTGTTGCTTGTCCTTCTTAAGTCTTTATTCTTTCTTAAAATCCTGTTATACCCTATATGTTATTTTTTCCTTACGAAGTCTACTTAGCTACTTAAATTTTATTCTCATCTTAGTCTTTTCTTCTCACTACCATGAGATTCTTTATAACTTATTCACTATATTCCTGTAAATCATTATCCCAGCTCTTTTTATACTTCTAAGTTCTTACTTCTTTACAGATTCCTTAATTCAACGATGTCTCTTTTGACTTAGTTCAACCTATCATAACTTCGAACTATTCCATCTCATACTCTTTATCTATAATTGATTGAACTCACCTGTGTTACTCTGCTAAAAACAGAAAATACATTTAGTATTATTCCACATTAGTAAAAATAATGAATTGTTAAATTTCACGTTAGGATATATTTACCTCAGAATATTCGGCACGATGTTGGATAAATGGCTTCAAACCTCCACGGTGGTTAAACGGGCCACATGCTGTAAGATTTGTACATAACCACTTCATCTTTTAAAAGACATTAGAAAGATTCACAACCTTAGATAGTTTCTTAATTTTGAATTTTCTTAAACCTACTTTCGTGCAATTTTATTTACTTGTTTTTAATTTCAAAATCTTCACCATTTCAAATCAATCAATCAACATGTTAGATACTAGTAATCATTTGACCTCATAAAATTAATAGATTAGGTATTAAGTCCTCGTGGGATCGATACTTTTTATACTATTTGAACGATACGTGCGCTTGAGTTATACGCGTGTGATTACGCACCGGTCAGGTACATGTCATCAAATTCCTTCCACTCGGTTCCATATGCAGGATGTCTAAGTATGCCCTCTGTACTGATCCTCTTTTCATGATGCCACATTATGTCAGTCGATGTGTGTCGTGACATGAACAACCTCTGCAGCCTGGGCGTTAATGGGAAATATCGCAATATCTTTTGAGGCACTTTCTTCCCAATACCACGGACTTTGTACCGACTTTCACCATATATCAGACAATTTTCAAGTGATTCATACTCGGCACGAAATAATACACAGTCATACTTACAAAGCATGAATGGATTCATACCACATTCCCAAATCACGCAATATTTTATTTGCCTCATAATACGACTTAGGCAATTTGCTTCCAACTGGTAACATTTGCCCCAGTAACTCTAGCATCATATCAATACTTTTGTTGATCATTCTGTTGATCACTTTAATGTGTAATAATTTCACAACGAAATTCAAGATCGACATTCCAGCACCTTCAAATGGAATTTTTTTTGCCTCATCAAGTAGTTCACTAAATAAATTTTGATCATTTCCACTTAACACTGGTATGTCATCACTAACACTATGACCAAGTTATGGACCTTGTAAGTCATGCAAAGTATCAGTTATCTCATCGTTTGCAGGTTGATTGTAACTACTGCTCCCTTCACCGGAATCAATAAACCGTGATTGAGAATTATACTACTCACCGTGATAAATCCACGTACGGTAAGTTGGTGATATTCCCGGCATGTATAAATGATTATGAACTTCATCTAACCGTTTCCTTTTCCTATTCAAACAATTTATACATGGACACCGAACACGACCTTCTGCATCAATATGTTGCTTTGCCGATTCCATGAACTCATACACTCCATTATGGTATTTAACATTTAATCTATCCACTGAGCTCATCCAATTTCTATCAATTTCAGCCAAATACCTAAATATAAAAATATAATTATTAAACATCATATTACACTCATCAACATTATTAATTCATTAATTATTTATTTAAGCTTGTACATATATATTTAGTTGATTAATTAATCAGTTTACAGGAAAAAAATATTTAGTTAATTAACTAATCTACATATATGAATCATAAACCACTAACGCAAAGTATATAATAAACATAATCATAAAAAAATGAAAACCATAGTTTTTTCAAAGATTAAACTGAAATATTTAAGTGAGATATATAATTATTCTTTGCAAATATAAAGAAAAATAATAAAGATATATGAAAGAAGATTTACCTTATGGAAAATTAATTACAATTTTATTTAAAATTTGTAGGAGAGTTGTGAGGTTGCAGATGAGAGAGTCTCAGATTGCAGAGGATGAGAGAAAAAGTAGAGGGGGAGAAGGGTTTGTAGCATTCTGCATTTTAATCTATTTTTAGCATTGAATCCCTTATTTCGACGCTAAATGTCCGATTTTTAGCGTTGAAATTAAATTTGGACGCTAAAGATTAACGGATTGTCGGTGGTATCGTCATAAACCTTTAGCGACACACCGTAGTCGACGCTAAATGTCAACTTTTCGGCGTCGAATAGGTTTTTCGACGCTAAAAGTATAAAATTTAGCGTCGCAATTTATGTCGACACTAAAGATTATGGGAATAGTTGAAAATCTTTAGCGTCGAAAATCGTATTCGACGCTAAAAGTTATTAGCGTCGCAATTAAATTCGACGCTAAAATTTTGGAAGCTAAAAGTTCATTTTCTTGTAGTGACAGTTCTTCTAATCTTTATTTTAAAAATTTTATTATGCTTCCTAGACTATTCATTAATCCAGGTGTTGTGTCAACATTTTTTTTTTTTATTCTTCAATGAAATAATAGTCCCATGGTGATTGGTAATGGTAATTTCATGAAGTATAATTGTTCTAAATTATCAGTTTTTTCATTACTATCAAAGTATTGACAGTAGTATTTTTGAAATTCATAAATATATTCATTTATGTAACACATTTTACAAATATTTAATTTTTCTAATGCCATACGGGCTTTCATTTTTTCTCTTTTTCTACACTCTTCAGTTTTTTCAACCCAATTTTCTCCTAGAAATTCTCCGGCTATATAGTCAACCATTCGGATGACTCCTTCTTTCTTTGGAACTATCAAATCCTGCTATTACAATAGCTTTTAATATGTTTTTTTGTGGATTGGATTATTCCATACCACCAATTTTGTAGAGTTCCTTTGAATGCAGAATATTGCATACCGTATTTGGTTTCGCTAAATTCATCACTTCCAAAATATGTGAAAAAGTATTGTATAGATTTTGACCATTCTACACGGGTTCTTTGTGTATCGATTTCACAATCGAGATTCAGATACATACCATTTAGAGGTATTGGTCTCTCTTCATATATTTTTGATACAAATTGATTAACCCAATATTTATTTTTATCTCTTTTCAGTTGGTTCATTCATGAATATTTTTGATTCAATACTTAATTTTTATAAATCGAATATTAAATTTTTGATTTCTTCATTCATTATGAACTTTCTGATGAAGTTTCTTCATTTTATTTTCTTCTTTATTGACAATTATGTCTTTCTTTTTATTTTCTTTATTCACTTTTGCTGTCTTAATTGATTTATTTCATCTAATCTTTTTAAATTTTTGGTAATTGTGTTTTTATGATCCATTCATCATAACTTCCCGGTTGATAGCTATTGTATTCAATTTTTATTGGTTCATTAAGTCTTGTTCTAGCAAGTGCTTTTGCTCTTTTAATCAACGTGTAAGTTTTTAAATGGGTCTGTTGCCCTTTCTAAATTTTTTATATCTCTTTTCATTGATTTGTTTTTACTATATAACTATGGTGCTGTTTTAGATGGTCCTATTCCCTTTCCTTTCATATGTTCTATATTTTTCTCAATTTTATTTTTTAAATGTCTCTTTATGCAGTCACAAACTGTAATTTTATAATGTTTATTTTATTTATCGATTTTTGGATTTTTTTTCTCCGAACTAGAGGTTTCTTCATTATCCAATTTTCTTTTTACAGTCATGTTATAATACCAAAATGCTTGTTTTCCTGTAGCCTTAAGCATACCAGTAATCATGTTAATTTTCTATAAATAATGTTTTAGGCTATTTAGCCTGTTTTCTAAAACGATGAGCTCATTTCCATCTTCTATTTTTAATTGTTCCAAGGCGTTAACCTAGTTTTTTATACTCTGATGTTTATTATTCATGTTTTTGGTTTTTTAGTTTCTTTGTTCTTACTTTAGCCTTTAAAACATTTTCTATTATTATTATTATTTTTAATCTGTATACATTTTTGAAAGGTTTTGATAACTTAGAAATAAAAGATATAAAAGATTTAGAAAATCTAAACAAAAAGTTAAAGATTTTTAAAACAAAAATAGAGGTAAGGAGCCAGGTAAGGCCCAAACATTTATTCGTTGAAATATTTTAATATTTTGCTTATTATAAACAATGATCTTTTCTATTATGAAAGCAAGTAGTGAAACATCTTCTCTCAAATCATGATTTACATAAGCCTTAAAATAAATATCAAGATTGATATAAACGATAGTTATATAATCTCTATATTTAGTATCAGATTAAGGAATTGCTTAGATATTTTGAAAATAATGATCTCGTCCACTATAAAAAAAAAAATCAGTATTTATTGAAGAAGTTAAAGGGGATGTATTTATGTCAAAAGAGAGTTATTCATGAATATTAAGAGCTTGAGAGAAGCATAAAAATATCTTATGCAAAAGGAAATATAAAAAATATTTGCTTACTCAAATAAGTATTAATGAAATTATGGGGAAAGTTCCTCCTAAAAAACATGAAAACGTTTACCTAGATGGTATTCAAATATTGTTCAAATCTTAATTTAATCAAGGAATAAATAATCCAATTATGATTAGCCTATTCGATGAACGATTTTATAATATTAAATATGTGCATTTAGGAACTGTAGATGAAAATTTAACTTATAAAAAGTTATTATTCACCTATTATCCTAAATATTGCATTAGACTAAAAGACAAAAATTTTAATGATGCCTTAAGTCTGTATTTTGAACAATTGAAAGATAAATTTATCAAACCAGGAAATAGAGAGATTAGTCACTACAAGAATTAGACCATTTAGCGTCGAATTGTTTCGACGCCATAACTTACTATTTCGACGCAAATGATATTTAGCGTCGAAAAAATTAGACGCCAACAATGGACGATAAAATGTCGACGAAAACCACTTTTAGCGTCGAAATAATTAACTGCGACGCTAAAAAACAGTATTCTGCGTCCAATTTATTTCGACGCTAAAGTTAAATTTTCGACGCTAATTGTATATTTGGCGACGAAATATATCGACGCAAAAATTTAAACTTTTAGCGTCGCAAGGTGTCGACGCTAAAGTATATTAAAAAAGTATTATATGTAAGCTTATAGCGACCATGTTTTTTACTATTAGCGACGAAATATATCGACGCAAAAATTCAAACTTTTAGCGTCGAAAAATGTCGACGCTAAAGTATATTTAAAAAGTATTATATGTAAGCTTATAGCGACCATGTTTGTTACTATTAGCGTCGCAATTAAATTCGACGCTAAAATTTTGGACGCTAAAAGTTCATTTTCTTGTAGTGATAGTTCTTCTAATCTTTATTTTAAAAATTTTATTATGCTTCCTAGACTATTCATTAATCCAGGTGTTGTGTCAACATTTTTTTTTTTATTCTTCAATGAAATAATAGTCCCATGGTGATGGTAATTTCATGAAGTATAATTGTTCTAAATTATCAGTTTTTTCATTACTATCAAAGTATTGACAGTAGTATTTTTGAAATTCATAAATATATTCATTTATGTAACACATTTTACAAATAGTTAATTTTTCTAATGCCATACGGGCTTTCATTTTTTCTCTTTTTCTACACTCTTCAGTTTTTTCAACCCAATTTTCTCCTAGAAATTCTCCGGCTATATAGTCAACCATTCGGATGACTCCTTCTTTCTTTGGAACTATCAAATCCTGCTATTACAATAGCTTTTAATATGTTTTTTTGTGGATTGGATTATTCCATACCACCAATTTTGTAGAGTTCCTTTGAATGCAGAATATAGCATACCGTATTTGGTTTCGTTAAATTCATCACTTCCAAAATATGTGAAAAAGTATTGTATAGATTTTGACCATTCTACACGGGTTCTTTGTGTATCGATTTCACAATCGAGATTCAGGTACATACCATTTAGAGGTATTGGTCTCTCTTCATATATTTTTGATACAAATTGATTAACCCAATATTTATTTTTATCTCTTTTCAGTTGGTTCTTTCATGAATATTTTTGATTCAATACTTAATTTTTATAAATCGAATATTAATTTTTGATTTCTTCATTCATTATGAACTTTCTGATGAAGTTTCTTCATTTTATTTTTCTTCTTTATTGACAATTATGTCTTTCTTTTTATTTTCTTTATTCACTTTTGCTGTCTTAATTGATTTATTTCATCTAATTTTTTTAAATTTTTGGTAATTGTGTTTTTATGATCCATTCATCATAACTTCCCGGTTGATAGCTATTGTATTAAATTTTTATTGGTTCATTAAGTCTTGTTCTAGCAAGTGCTTTTGCTCTTTTAATCAACGTGTAAGTTTTTAAATGGGTCTGTTGCCCTTTCTAAATTTTTTATATCTCTTTTCATTGATTTGTTTTTACTATATAACTATGGTGCTGTTTTAGATGGTCCTATTCCCTTTCCTTTCATATGTTCTATATTTTTCTCAATTTTATTTTTTAAATGTCTCTTTATGCAGTCACAAACTGTAATTTTATAATGTTTATTTTATTTATCGATTTTTGGATTTTTTTTCTCCGAACTAGAGGTTTCTTCATTATCCAATTTTCTTTTTACAGTCATGTTATAATACCAAAATGCTTGTTTTCCTGTAGCCTTAAGCATACCAGTAATCATGTTAATTTTCTATAAATAATGTTTTAGGCTATTTAGCCTGTTTTCTAAAACGATGAGCTCATTTCCATCTTCTATTTTTAATTGTTCTAAGGCGTTAACCTAGTTTTCTATACTCTGATGTTTATTATTCATGTTTTTGGTTTTTTAGTTTCTTTGTTCTTACTTTAGCCTTTAAAACATTTTCTATTATTATTATTTTTAATCCGTATACATTTTTGAAAGGTTTTGATAACTTGGAAATAAAAGATATAAAAGATTTAGAAAATCTAAACAAAAAGTTAAAGATTTTTAAAACAAAAATAGAGGTAAGGAGCCAGGTAAGGCCCAAACATTTATTCGTTGAAATATTTTAATATTTTGCTTATTATAAACAATGATCTTTTCTATTATGAAAGCAAGTAGTGAAACATCTTCTCTCAAATCATGATTTACATAAGCCTTAAAATAAATATCAAGATTGATATAAACGATAGTTATATAATCTCTATATTTAGTATCAGATTAAGGAATTGCTTAGATATTTTGAAAATAATGATCTCGTCCACTATAAAAAAAAAAATCAGTATTTATTGAAGAAGTTAAAGGGGATGTATTTATGTCAAAAGAGAGTTATTCATGAATATTAAGAGCTTGAGAGAAGCATAAAAATATCTTATGCAAAAGGAAATATAAAATAATATTTGCTTACTCAAATAAGTATTAATGAAATTATGGGGAAAGTTCCTCCTAAAAAACATGAAAACGTTTACCTAGATGGTATTCAAATATTGTTCAAATCTTAATTTAATCAAGGAATAAATAATCCAATTATGATTAGCCTATTCGATGAACGATTTTATAATATTAAATATGTGCATTTAGGAACTGTAGATGAAAATTTAACTTATAAAAAGTTATTATTCACCTATTATCCTAAATATTGCAATAGACTAAAAGACAAAAATTTTAATGATGCCTTAAGTCTGTATTTTGAACAATTGAAAGATAAATTTATCAAACCAGGAAATAGAGAGTTAGTCACTACAAGAATTAGACCATTTAGCGTCGAATTGTTTCGACGCCATAACTTACTATTTCGACGCAAATGATATTTAGCGTCGAAAAATTAGACGCCAACAATGGACGATAAAATGTCGACGAAAACCACTTTTAGCGTCGAAATAATTAACTGCGACGCTAAAAAACAGTATTCTGCGTCCAATTTATTTCGACGCTAAAGTTAAATTTTCGACGCTAATTGTATATTTGGCGACGAAATATATCGACGCAAAAATTTAAACTTTTAGCGTCGCAAGGTGTCGACGCTAAAGTATATTAAAAAAGTATTATATGTAAGCTTATAGCGACCATGTTTTTTACTATTAGCGACGAAATATATCGACGCAAAAATTCAAACTTTTAGCGTCGAAAAATGTCGACGCTAAAGTATATTTAAAAAGTATTATATGTAAGCTTATAGCGACCATGTTTGTTACTATTAGCGTCGCAATATTTCGACGCTAAAGGTCACTTTTAACTAGTCGACGCTAACATATATTTAAAAAGAAATATATGTACGCTTACAGCGGCCATTTTGTATACTATTAGCGTCGAAATATTCGACGCTAAAAGTAAATAATTTATTTTCTTAAAAATTAGTAATTTACTTATTTTTTGGTCTAAAATATTTAATTTAGTTGAAAAAAAATGTAATTAATGACGAAATATTATATTGAAATTTGTTTTAGAAAAAAGAATATTATATTAAATATATTTGTTCAAAATGTTTATACAAAACTAAATATAAAATTAATTGCTACTGTGATGGGGGGACGCTCGAGCCCGATGCACCATGACTCATTGAGGCCTCGAACATCTGACGGAAAGCCATCAGTTGCTGTTCCAACTGCTCCATCTTCTTCTCGTGGTCCACCATCTTCTTCTCGTGGTCCACCGTGACCTGTTGTAGCTTCTCCTTAGTCTGTTGCAGCTCGTCTCGGGTGCTGGCTAGGTCGTCTTTGGTGGTGACTAACTCGTCTCGAAGAGAGACATTGCCCGAATTACCACTATTGCGTGCAGATGACGTTGGCTTCTTACGAGTGCCAAGACCAACGTTGTAAGCTGTCTGATTCTTGAAAACCAATTGCGACAGCTGCTCATCTGGTATGGGGTCGGTCCCTGTCTCCTGAGTTTGATGTTGGAGTTCCATCATTTCGTTCTGTTTCAAAAAATAAGTTAATATTAGAATTTGAGAAAAAAATTTAACATATATAATATTAATTATTTTATTTTAAAAACTGAAACTTACATAGCAGCGTTCGGCTTCTTCATTTATCCATTTATTCTTGTCATTGTAATGCGTCACACGGAAAAAATCTGGAAATGATTGCACCTCACATGTGCTACTCTGTTATAAACATAAAATAAATTCAATATTATTCCAGATAGTAAAAACAATTAACTGTTAAATTTTACGTTAGGATATATTTACCTCAGAATGTTCGGCACGATGTTGGATAAATGGCTTCGAACCTCCACGGTGGTTAAAACGCAAGTGACTTCGATTTTCCGCATTTGCGTGACATTTATCCTGTATTCACGAACACTGTAAGTACCGAAAACAAAGACAATTATAAATTTCCGTTTATTTCAAAATTTACCTCGTGTTTTTTGCTCGACCAAAGCTCACATAAAAATGTCCAGTCTTGTTCCTCTATAAAATCAGGTTTGTGTTGTGGAGCATTTGAAGGTCCATGTTCGTCGAATATTGGTTTCAAGACTTTTGTTCTATAATCTTTATAACTTTTCCCCATGTGGTAGTCAATATATTATTGGACATTCACTTGGGTCAGATCGAAGTCGAACCATTCCTACATGATTCAAATTCGAGTAAAATAAGTATAAAATAAAAATGTTAAATAACAACAATATCGAAAACTTACAAGTAGCGAAGGGAATAGCTGGTTCAGTTTCGTCTCCCACGGTATCTTTCTCCAAGATACGTAGCTTGGGGAGCTTCATATCGAGCTGTAGCTCCTATGGCTGTATTAAACGCTGAATTATGTTGTCCGACTTGAGTGTGTCCATCATCTGATATCTCTATCCGGATACGACCGTGAGCCTTAACGTACTTAGCCAACCCCAGGCCACGGGTGCGTCCTCGACCCTTCACTGTACTGACTCACATGTGCTAGCAGAGAAATCACCAGGGCCAGTTGCCCTTGCTGATGTAGATGGAGTCGCGGTAGCCCGTTTGCGATTGCCCGGTGCCATCTGCAAAACCCTGTCGCATTAGCGTCATCAAATTCCAAAATTCTTATACATATACATACATATCCATACAAGTCAATACAACTTAACAAAAGCGCTTATAACATCGAATGCTCACTTTCGTTTTCAAATTCATTCATTTCACATATGCATTCATTATCCATATAATCTACGAGTTCCATCATACACGTTTTAGGGATACACAGTCACACACTCAATGGGATACATATAACCAACCACGAAGCAGACAATCACACGACTTCTCATGCACACGTTCGTATGGCGTTCACGAACGCGTTCGAACGGACCAATTCCAGTGAGCTCACATTAATTAATCAAACAACCATACATTAATCCATAAAATTATTCATCCATCACAAAATACTGTAACTTCATAATTAATCACTATTATCGTCGTATTTGAGGATTCGTGACTGGAATCGAAGTCATCTTCAGTGTCAAATTGTTCTTCACTTGCTACTTTCAACGCTCACTTCAGAATGAGGAATTAGCTCAACGTCTGTACTAGATCGAGTTAATGTTTATTTTCAGGAACGTTGACAGTTGGTCCAACAAATATCTGTTCAGGAACTTCAAAATTGCCGGAGACTTCTTGTGTTTCATCTGATATGTCAACTCTATCTTTCTCCTGCGTGTCCCAAATGGCCCTATGTTGTAACTTTTCTACCACCATCCATCCAGTTCCTAACTTAGGATCAGGTATATATATCACTGAACGTGCTTGCGTACAAAAAATGTATGGATCTTCTTGTACAACAACGTTGAACATTAATTGACGTGAGATGATTACTAACTTGAATTCTCCTCTTTCTGGCAGTAGTGTCAAACCACTTACATTGGAATAGCACAGTATGTCGTCTGGGTCGATATATGAACTCAATGACCGATTGCAATACGCCGTAGAAGTCAATTACATCTGAGCCGTGTTCTCCTTGGACTACAATTCCAGAATTTTGAGTCACATGATTAATATCTCGCTGTTCGGTATGAAATCTAACTCCGTTGACAATACATCCACTGTACTCATACGCCTGCATTTGAGGCCCATAAGCCAAAGAAACCAACGAGGATTGCGAGTCCAATTGACCATTTTCCACTTGATTAATAATCTGACAATGAAATATATGTGTTAATATAACAAACTGAAATGTCTAATGTTAGGATCAAATAAAATAAAATATTATAACTTACAGTTGTCAAACCATTTAGGAAATTCTTTTTTGTGGGTTTCATCAACATTATGGTCACCAGCAATTTGTAGCATTGTTAGATGTTGCCTACAATAAATTATCACGGTTAATGTATGGAAAAAATTCAGTAATGATGCACCAGAAGAACTTACGTTAAATACGGTTGCACTTCATCACAATTACTCAATATAAACCAATGCGCACGTTGAACTTCCTGACGGGTTAGTAATTTGACACCTACTGCCCCAAATGGTCTGTAATTTTGACGGAACACTGTGATCTCTTGGCTATTACTTGCATCTCCATCATAGTTTCGTGGCCGACGATTGAAATGAGTTTCAATATTCTGCATGTACATCGAACAAAATGTTATTGCTTCATTTATTATAACAGCTTCAGCTATTGAACCTTCAGGTCGTGCCTGTTTTTGACATATTGTTTGTAATCTCCCAAAGCTCTGCAGATATGACAACAAGTTTGCATTAACACTAAATTATATGCATATAAAACTGTATATATATATATATATATATATAGTACCTCTCAATGGGATACATCCATCTGTAATGGACAGGACCTCCCTTTCTAGCTTCATCCGGTAAATGCACAGCCAGATGTACCATGACATCAAAGAAAGCGGGTGGCAAAATTCGCTCCAGCTTGCATAGGATTATCACGATTCCTCGCTCAAGGTCGTTAATAACAGATGTGCTTAATGTCCTCTGACACAATTGTTTAAAGAAGCCACATAGATCAAGTACGGCGTCGCATACATTCGGGGGGAGATAAGGTCGAATGCCAACAGGAAGGAGAATCTCGAGCAGCACATGACAATCGTGACTCTTTAATCCCGTTATTGTATCATCTCTGACCCAACGCCCAATATTGGATGCATAATTATCAGGGAATTTAAACATTTTCAGCCAATCACATAATGATTTTCTCTCCGATTGATTGAGCACATAACTAGCAGGAGGCTTAATAAAACCTCGAGATGAGTCTTGTAAATGCAATTCACTGCGAATTCTAAGATCTTGTAGGTCCAATCTAGCATTTACAGTGTCTTTTGTCTTACCCGGAATATTGAATAGTGTACCCACTAAACTCTCACAAATATTTTTCTCTATATGCATTACATCCAAATTATGTCGCAAACTCAGAGTCCCCCAATATTCTAACTCAAAGAAAATACTTTTTCCTGTCCAATTCAACTCTTCAGGTAACCGTTTTCGATTTTTATCTCTATTATTAGGATGTTTACCTGGTGTGCTGTCTTTGAGCTGTTGATGTTGGCAAAGTATGTCAAATGAAGACAATCGACTGGGCTTACTCTGAGGTTCATGTTGCCCGTTAAATAATTTACTCCTCCGCCAAGGATGACTCGACTCAAGAAATCTCCTGTGCCCCGTGTATCCGATTTTATTCCGTAATCGTTGCGAAGGTGTATGATCCGCACAAACTGGACATGCCATGTATCCCTTAGTGCTCCATCCAGATAATGAACCATAGGCTGGAAAATCATTAATGGTCCATAATAATGCGGCATGGATCTGAAAATACTGCTCTGAAGCTGCATCATAGGTATGCACACCCACATTCCATAATGTTTGTAACTCCTCGATCAATGGTCTCAAGTAAATATTTATATCTTTACCAGGTGAACGTGGACCAGGGATAAGCAATGACATAAACATGAACGGATCCTTCATACATTTCCATGGAGGTAAGTTATATGGAATGACAATAACGGGCCAGATGCTATAAGAGTTGTACATATTCCCAAATGGGTTAAAACCATCAGAGGCAAGACCTAACCTGACATTACGGGGGTCCTCAGCGAAACGGGGGTACATGTCATCAAATTCCTTCCATTCGGTTCCGTCCGCAGGATGTCTAAGTATGCCCTCCGCACCGATCCTCTTTTCATGATGCCACATCATATCAGTCGCTGTGTGTCGTGACATGAACAATCTCTGCAGCCTGGGCGTTAAAGGGAAATATCGCAATATCTTTTGAGGCACTTTCTTCCCCATACCACGGACTTTGTACCGACTTTCACCACATATCGGACAATGTTCAAGTGATTCATACTCGGCACGAAATAATACACAATCAAACTTACAAGCATGAATGGATTCATACCCCATTCCCAGATCACGCAGCATTTTCTTTGCCTCGTAGTACGACTTAGGCAATTCGCTTCCAACCGGTAACATTTGGGCCAGTAACTCTAACATCATATCGATACTTTTGTTGGTCATTCTGTTGATCACTTTAATGTGTAATAATTTCACAACGAAATTCAAGATCGACATTCCAGCACCTTCGAATGGAATTTTTTTGCTTCATCAAGTAGTTCACTAAATAAATTTTGATCATTTCCACTTAACACTGGCATGTCGCCACTAACACTATGACCAAGTTGTGGACCTTGTAAGTCATGCAAAATATCGGCGATATCATCGTTTGCAGGTTGATTGTAACTACTGCTCCCTTCGCCGACATCAAAAAACCGTGACTGAGAATGATACTGCTCACCGTGATAAATCCACGTACGGTAAGTGGGTGATATTCCTGGCATGTATAAATGATTATGAACTTCATCTAACCGCTT
The DNA here is from genome assembly GCA_019454045.1 of Zanthoxylum bungeanum. Classification (NCBI taxonomy): domain Eukaryota; kingdom Viridiplantae; phylum Streptophyta; class Magnoliopsida; order Sapindales; family Rutaceae; genus Zanthoxylum; species Zanthoxylum bungeanum. The sequence continues at coordinate 27,251 of SKCR01034858.1, forward strand.
CCTTTTCCTATTCAAACAATTTGCACATGGACAACGAACACGACCTTCTGCATCAATGTGTTGTTTTGCGACTTCCATAAACTCAGACACTCCATTACGATATTCAACACTCAATCTATCCAGAGAGCTCATCCAATTTCTATCCATTTCAGCAGAATACCTAAATATAATAATATAATTATTAGATATCATTTTACATTGGAATCAACATTACTAATTCAGTAATACTTAATTTAAGCATATATATATATATATATATATTTGGTTGATAAATTAATTAAATAGTTTACAGAAAAATTCTATTTTGTTAATTAATATACTTACTCTACATATATGAATCATAAATCACTAACAAACAGCATATAAACAACATATATAATCATAAAAATTGAAAATAATAAAGAAATATGAAAGAAGATTTACCTTTTTGGAAATTGATTACAATTTTATTGAAATTTTTAGGAGAGATGTGAGGCTGTAGAGGAGAAATTCTCAGATTTCAGAGGTTTTTTTACGAAGAGAATGAAGAAAAAACAGAGGGGGGAGAAGGGTGTCGACCTTCTATTTTTTAATCTATCTTTAGCGTCGCATTTAGTATTTCGACGCCAATTGTTGCCGTTTTTAGCGTCGAAAAGGTTCTGTCGACGCTACATGTTCCATTTTTAGCGTCGCAAAACGTTTTTTTTCGACGCTAAATATAAAAAAATAGCGTCGGATTAAATTTAGACGCGAAAGAATCAAGTTCTGTCGGTGGAAGCTTCATAACTCTTTAGCGTCGAACAAATATTCGACGCTAAAAGTATTATTTTTGGCGTCGAATATTCATAATCGACGCTAATTATATACGTTTTAGCGTCGACACGTTTTATCGACGCTAAATATCAAACATATAGCGTCGAATTAAATTTAGACGCGAAAGAATCAAGGACTGTCGGTGGAAGCTTCATAACTCTTTAGCGTCGAAAAATATTCGACGCTAAAAGTATTATTTTTTGCGTCGATTATTCACATTCGACTCTAATTGTTTTCCTTTTAGCGTCGAATGTAAATTAGACGCGAAAGAGTCAAGGATTTGCCGGTGGAAACTTCAAACACCTTTAGCGACGATATATGTTCGACGCTAAAAGTTAGTTTGGCGTCGACTCCGTGTTTCGACGCTAAGAGTGCAATATTTGGCACCAAAAATTATTGCAATAATATAATTATTCAGCGTCGAATATTTTTCGACGCTAAAGTTCTGTTTTTAGCGTCGAAACTATATTTCGACGCTAAAAAATTAATATTCTGCGTCGAATTTTTATTCCGTCGCTAAAAATATGACATATAGCGTCGAAACTAATATTCGACGCTAAAACTAACTTTTAGCGTCGCATATTGTTTCGACGCTAAATATTTGGACGCTAAAAGCCATAATTCTTGTAGTGAGTGTATACTACTCTGCTTTGTTCTCATTAAGTAACACCAATTATGGTAAAATATATTCAAACAAACCATTCATAGAAGTAATAGATGAATGTCAAGACATAAGTAAAATAAGAGAACCTCTTTTTCAAGAGATTGATGTTCCAGATAATTACAAGATAGAATTTGGAAAAGTTCCAGCCTTAATGGAAGGCAATTCATCTTTTACTGAAAATATTCCAAAAGAATATAAAGATAATGAATTAATAGTATCTAAAAGAAGAGCTAGTATAGATATAATGACATAAAAGTGTTTTGAAAAGAAAAAGAAAGGAAAAAAGAAAGAAAGATTTCAGATATTTTGGTTTTGACTATAAAGGATAAAGTGTAACGACCGGAAATCCGACTACTGTTACATCGTAAGACGAGTGTTACATAATATAAATTATGTTTGAGTACATATACATTCATGAGATGATTTTGGGGACAATCGGTGAATTCCTCGAAATTCCGATACGAAACTGTATAATATTCCACTCCGGACAGCCCATGGTATTTGGACCGTAAATTTCTCATACGAACTCCGATTTTTATGAATTTTACATATCATCGGAAATCATGGTGAATAATGCCGCGAACCTATCTAGAAAAATCTCAAACTTTCTCAACTTTTCTACACTTTTCTTCATTAATGTAAATTGCAAATAGCCCATAGTATAAAAGAGGAACTATTTGTGCATTCCTAAATTTAGATAGAAAGAAGAAAAAACGTAGGAGAAGGGGAGGAAAGAAAGAAGAAGGAAAAGAAAAAGAAGAAGAATATGGGTAAGATTGAATTGAGAAAGCAAGTGAAGAACTCTGGAAAACAGGCCAGCGTCGTGACGCTCAAGTGTCCACGTCGCGACGCTCGTTGAAGATTTTTGACAGATTCATTTCTGGATTATTCGAGTCGCGACGCGTAAAGATTTGCGTCGCGACGCGAACTGGAAAATTTGTGCATACTTTTCTGGAATTGGACGCGTCGTGAAGCGAAGACAAAATTCCCCCAAATAATTTTTAGTACATCTCAGTTTCACCTTGGCGTGTTAGAGGCCACCCTAAGGGTCTCGTATCAACCTGTATGAATACATTACTTCGTGGTGTACACATGATATGCATGGAATGATGGCAAGCATGTAAATGGATAAATTTAGCATGATTCCGTAATATATTTCTCTGTCCATTTTCTAATCTAGTTTATCAATTATAGATCATCGCAAGAACAATAATTTCCTTTAGCGGAGTAAACGATGCCAGCCAGATTTTAAACCTGTGAGTTGACACTGTTCTTTAAAGTTAACTTTTATTACGTTATTTTACATATCAGACTTATATTTATGCTTCTAGGGCGTTATTTGATTTTTATTGCAGTTATTTCATGTAAGATCATGTTTTAAGATACGTTTGAGATTGAAATATTTTCAAAGTATGATTTTATATTTTCGAGGTATGGGGAAAAACCCACCTCAGTATATAACTTGGTATAGACATGGAATTGACGGATGACATGTGCACATGTAGAGGTCTGGGGGCGGCTATACGTAACGCCCTCAGATCCTAGTTCAGGACTAGGGATGACAGATGCCCTTAGATCCTAGTTTCAGAACTTGGAGTGTAGCATAGATCCGCACCCCCAATTCTAGTTCAGTAGCTTGGGGGACGGCGATATGTAACGCCCCAAGACCATTAGTTTTGGGACATGAGTGACATGCTTTGTGGGTTGGCGATACGTAACGCCCCAAAGTCATGGATTTGCACTACTGGCTCTATTTAGGTGTATGGGGGGACGACGATACGTAATGCCCCATACGTCACGTTTTCAGAGACATAGATCATTTTTCAGAAATAATTTTTAGATATAGATTTCAGAGTTAGTTTTCTAGAAAAAGATTTTCTAGAAAGAAACAGTTTTCAGAAATAGACATTTCAAAAATAGTTTTCAGAACAGATCTTTCAGATACAGGTTCATAAAACCATATTTTCAAAAGAAGATTTCTGAAATAGATTCTAGAGAGAAGTTTTCTAGAAAAGGAAAGTTTTCAGATAAATTCGAATTGATTTCTAAAACATGAGTTTCATAAAGTATTTCAATTTTTATTTTAAAAATCGTCCATTCACTTAGATCGTTCAAATGATCTAACCCCCCTCCTAGTATTTTATTTTTCAGGATCATTGAGGACGAGCTCGGGAGGATGGATACTGATTGCAGTCACTAGAGGGCCTGAGTCCACCAGAGTGTGTATAGAGTTTCAGTATTATCAGTGTCAAAGTAAAAGCTGTATGTCATGCACTATATTGAATAAGTTATTGAAATGTGCTAATATGTTTATTATCAGAGTTGTGATGTGTAGTATTAATGAGTACACTATATGAGCATTCGAGATGCATTTCATATTGTTGAGTCGGTGCAATGGTCCTTATGCATGAGAAAGTCATTTGAGATTAGTTCAGTTAAGATGATTACAGATAGATAGTCAGAGGCTGAGAGGGATAGTACGTCATATTCCCGTTTTGTGAATATGATAGATAGGCCGGTAGCATCTCTTGGATTGGGGGTGTTACATAAAGAATATGTTTCTGCCTCAACACTTGATTCATATTTTCACGTTTTGTGATTTATCGATATGTTTCCGTCGAGGTGCTTGATGATATGTTTCCGTCTCGGCGCTCGAAAATGATTTTGATATTTTTAAACGGTAAAATTTTGTTTCCGTCGAGACTCTTGAAAATCTTTTTCTATCATGGTGCTTGATAGTTTTATGTTTTTGACCCTCTGTGGCGCTTGTATATGTTTCGTTCCAACTCCGCCGGGACACTTGTTATGGGGTCCTGACCATCAAAAAATGGTTGGCCCACTACTCTGTCGACATGGTCTTATTCGTACACTATTCGGTCAGTGCGCGTGACTTGAATAGTGGACGCTTGATATGTATTTTAAAAAGTTTGTATACGAGACAATGATTTTGAAGGATGTACATTTGAGTTTTGATCAAGTTTTCAAAGATTTATTTTTTATTTAAATATATTTTTATTTTGTGGGGAAAATAATGATTTCAAAAGACTTACGTTTTGATTGGATGAATTTTGATATCGTTTATGATATTATATAATATGATATATTTCTGTCACGGTGTTTGTATATGGTTTTTAGGGTTTTATAATTTTGTTTCTGATGTGGCGCTTGTATAGAGCTCTGTCCAACTGTCGTGAACAGACTCGCTATCCTCTGTCGACATGAGCTTGTTTATTCATTGTCCGATCTATGCCCGCGATTTGGACACTGGACGCTTGTTATGTTTCTTTCAATTGAGTTTATACTGGACGCTTGATAAGATTTTCAATAATGAAGAATTTCGAAATTGATTTTGTTTACAGTAAAAGTGTTTTTAAAATATGTTTTCGAAATGGTTTTTGAAAGTGATTATTTTACGTTTTTCATTTTAATGATGTCTGAAATTGGCAGATTTCAGACTTTCAACATCATAAGAGCACTATGATTATGTGTCACTTCTAGTTGTGATGATTGATGTATTTGTTGGTATAAAAGTTTACATTCATTATAGGAACATGTATGTATGTCTATAGTTTAATCATGGATCTTTTGAGTATTGTGATGGTTATGTATGCTTTGTTGTCAGCCATACAAAGTCGTATGTGTGGCTGGATATGTACATATGTAAATTTTGATGTTGATAGCGTTTACAGACATGATATGAAATGACATGTATGAAATTCGTATTATGTGTTTCGCTTTCATACTGTATCTGATTGCCTATAAGGAATGTCACACATGTCCCCTTAGGTAGGGTAGGGGTGAGACGGAGACTTGAAACGGACAGAGTTTTCCATGTAAAATGGACTAATCCTCCAAATATAATAGGAAAAATCAAACTGAATAATGTCATCATATAAATAGGATCTTCATGATCCAACTCAAAAAAATATCCATGAAGAAAATAAATATTCTCAGCATCAAATAAAGGCTCAATGCCTATAACCAAATAACAAATCCTCTCAAGAAGGACATATCTAGAACTATAATCCCAAAACATAACAAAGACATTCTACTGTTGGCACAACCTTTCTCTACTGGCAGGAAATGATGATGAAACAGCAGATGATAAATGAATGATCTACTAATCTGCTAAACCTACAAAATGAAGGAAAGGACAAGCTCACGCTTAATGCAATGGATCACAACTTAGTGTCGTGGATAAACAAGTAACAAAGCGGATCGAATAAGTCTTTCATAATATAAATAAATACATAAGCTGTAATCGATATATCAAAACATTTACTTGAAATCATAAATCTCATTTCTCATAAATCTCATTCTGCTAAAGAATACTCTGTAATAATAAAGCTGTTTATTCATCTATATGCACATTCTCGTGACAATACGACAAAGCTGGCAACGTGGGGCATCCCCACGGCAATAACTGGCATCCGGAGTAAAATTTGGCAACATGAGACCTCGTCTCACGGCAAATAATCTGGCACGTATAAGTACACGAAGTGCATCCTAGCATAAAAATCATTTCTAAAACACATGCTCATATATCTCAAACCATGCAAGTTTCTCATATATCACAAATCATGATTTCAACATAACCAATATTCGATCCATACTTTTATAGCAAAATATAAACTTTCTAAAAACAAAATCATTTAATGCATTACCTTAGAAATTCATTTAAGAAAACATACATACTATGTACTTTGGAAAACATCAATGTTACAAGCTTATCCACGCACCTGGCGAGCTGATTACAGAGAAAGGAACTATGCAGCAGGTTGTCCCCGCTTACGGTATCACGATCACCTAAAGAGACAAAAGAATTTACTATAAGGAACATAATCCTAACTAGAATAGATAAAAGAATATGCAAGAAAAAGTGACTCGGTCGCTCTCGAAATCCTAACGAAATTTTGGCAAAGTTCCGTCTATAATACGGACTTCCATTATACAATCCATAATCATCAAATTACATACAAATTCTATTCCCAACATACGCATCCATAATTCAACATCATTAATCCCAAATCTCGGGCTCACAATAATTTCATGCACACAATCTTACTCGACCATATTTTCCGATAAAGTCCATCATTCACTTCTAACCACAACGTAATCATTTATATGGTCTAAGCATGTAAACTAATCATACTTTAAAACTATTTACATTTAGAAACACATAACATGCATAAACCGAATATAACAATAAATTATATGAGAATCAAGACTCGGAGGTCCGTTACTACTCGGAATGATGGGGAAATCACGAAGGAAGACTCGGGAAGTCGGCGGAAACAAACTGTCCGGCGCGTGTAAGACACGCCTCTCCCTTCCAAGTCGCGCTTGGGCCTCATGGCCACTGCACAAGGCACGCGTGAGCTCCATGATCCGGCCGAAGTCCAAATTTTCGGCGGTAGAAAATTCCTCTCTCCCTACTGGTTCCAATGCCACTGACGGTTTGTCAATATGAGTTTCTGATCAACGGGAAATCAAGTAAAACCACTAAAAGTTTCTTACTGTGATTTCTACAAAAATGGGGAGTTTTCCGAGATGAAACCACCACCAAAATAATCTTATCGTAGAAATCTATATTTTCCCTCAAAGACCTGGTCGAGATTGGCTCCGGATCAGGGTGACTTCCTATCTTTTTCTCTCTTTTCTTCCTTTCTCTCTCTCTCTCTCTCTCTCTCTCTCTCTCTCTCTCTCTCTCTCTCTCTCTCTCTCTCTCTCTCTCTCTCTCTCTCTTTCTCACGAAAAGTGGTTACTGGAAAGTGAAAAGGGTTTGCAAACTTTATATACTCACATGGCAATTATCATTTTCCTCCCTCAACTTATCCCTTTGATAAATTTAATTCCAACTCTTACAAACTTAAAAATTTAGCCCCTAAATTTCCAATACACCTAATTTAAAAACATAAAAATAAATGGTAAAAATAAATTGGGATGTTACAAAGAACCTGTGTTATGATGAATGTGATTAACAATATAGTGTTGGGGTTGGTGCTCAGAGCGCCAATCCGGACCATATTTATGTCTGATTCATGAATACGAACATCCCCTTATTCCATAATATTACTTATTTATGGTTGCACCTCTTGTTCTTATATACGTATTCGATCTAATCACTATTAGATTGAAACTAAATGTGGTTTAGAGATATGTATATATTAGACAAAGACCCGATAATATATAATGCAATACACAGTTACAAAGATAGTTTGTAATTGACATTGGAAGTGTCAATGCTATATATATATATATATTATCAAATATAGTTCCTGGTCAAGATTCACTAACATGGGTCGGTTAGTCAAATCTGTTGAGACCAGTACATGTCGTATATCGAGACTTGGTCCGATGGTTTATCCCAATGAACCATGAGTCTAGGGAGACTCATATAGACGTGTAGGTGTTTATAGTGGATAAACACTGAACGACTCACCGAAGATTCTTAATGGATGGTACACCAACATCAATAAGAATCTTCTCGGGTTGAGTAGCATAGTGGTCCTTCGACTTGAGATACCACTGTGGATGTATGAGACATCCTCCACACTTAGATGACAGTCACGTCACCGATCTATTTAGATCAGACCTCCGCCTTTTCGTTGGGTGTGGACCGATCCTCAGGATATCCTGTGTGTATCAAGATAGGATCCGTCAGTTCTGTGTACAGAGCATAGGTAGTCCATATATAATTAACAGTCTGTTAAATCTGTGGCCACAGTATACTTCGGAAGTAAGTTCCGAATGTTATTTAGAGATTGCTAATAGATACGTCGACGGGATAATACCTATAGAGATTTGACGTTTACATCTATATCTCTGGTATTATCCGGATACCTGTTATGGAGAGATTATACGTATGCAATGACCTCGACCTGTATGATTCAGCGAGATTATCCGTGATCGTCATAATCTATGGGTGGATAGATTATGGACACGAAATTGGTTTTTCGTGACGGATATACTTGAATCTAGAGAGTCTCAATAATGAAACATACTCGTAGAGCACTAGAGCAACATTTATGAATAATGATGATGATTTATAAATCGTTTAATCGTTAAACGAAAAATACATGCGAACGGGCTGAACCGTTTTTCCTAATTCATGTGTATTTGTATTTAATATATGATATTATTAAATACACATTAATAAATAGTCAAATAAAGGTATTTGACATATATCATTAATATATGTATTTGAGATATTTAAAGTAAATATAATACATATGTTTGATATATTTGTATTTAATTAATTATTTAATTATTTAATTGTTAAATGATTATATAATTAAAATATAAATATATCACCAAATGATAAAGTTAGGAAATGATTATAAGTGTTTAATGTTGACTTAAAGTAAAGGAAATGGTAGTCAAATTGGATTTGACTTCTTTGATATTGTTTAAAATGTTTAAAATTGAAATATCATTTTTTCTTTATTTTTCTTCATAAATTCGGCCATGACCTTAAAATATAAAGAGTTATATTTTTTGGTTGCCTTGTTGACTTAATTAAATATCTAATAAAGTGTTATTAGGATATTTATGCAAGTTGACTAAATTGAATTGAAATGAAATTGAAATTAAAAACTTGTATTTGTCTTTGATCAATTTCGGCCATGGCAAGTGTGATACAAGTATATATTGTTTTTCATTTCATTTTATTCTTAACCTAATACACTTTAAAAGAAAACTCCATTAATGGAAACCAAAGAAAGCTTGTGAGAAAGAAAGAAAAAACCAAAGAAAGCTTGGATTTTAGTAAGTTTCTCCAACTTACTATTAGAAAGGAAAATGTTCCTTAGGATCTAGGCTTTAACATATGATGTTCTTAGGTTATTTCTTTCTTTATTCTTTGTGTTTTTGATGATGGAAGTTTTGATGAAAGTGTAGAGCATGTATGATGAAGGAAGCTTATGGCTATTGTAGTAATAAGTGTTCTTTTATGTTTTGGAAACCTTGTTGCTAATCTAGAGTTGTTGACCCACTCTTAGATGACCTAGATTTGATCTTGAGTTGTTTCATTGTGTTGAGACTTTGATTGGATGGAAGAAACATAATTGAAGTATTGGATTTAACCAATTTGGTCTAATTTGTCCAATTTGATGAAATTGAAAAATTAGGGTTCATGACCAATTCCAAATTTGGGGCTTTTCATATATATTGTGCATTTGGATGTGTATATGATGCATATAAAGTTTCATGTTCATTGGATTACATCTTGATGTGTTTTGATGCATGAAATGACAAAGTGCACACTTTGGCACCAAGGTGGTGCATTCGGCCAAGAGTTGGATTTTTGGGGTTTTGGTTGCTTTGGTGTTTGATGTTTTGAACATGCTAATTTCATCTTAGAAATGATTTAGAATCATTCAAAATTGATTAGATCAATTTCGGACTAAAATGGACAAAATATCAAGTGTAAGGGCAATTCGGTAAATTTACTTAAATATGATTTATTTGAATTTTATTTCATAATTTGATTATTGGATAATTAAATAAACATTTATTTAATTATTTCGAGAAAATTTTTTGAAATCGGAAAATATGATCTTCCACCGCTTCCGCTGCGTTACCGGATTAAGCCCATAAATACCCCTACATATAGAATTTGTGTATGGCTTTCTGTTTCTATGATGGATGAATTTGAAATGGTTTAAGCGTATTCCTATGAGTGGATGTGAATTGAAATGACAAGTTTGATTTGATTCTGGTATGAAACGTTTGATTCAATGTGTTTTATTTTGAAATAACATGATTTGTATCGTTATATGAAATACGTAACTTTTGAAAATGTGTAAAGTGAGACTATTTCAGAATACATATAAGATTGTTATATACGTGTGTTCGGTTTCGAATGATTGGATCTAAGGACGGAGAAATTTCGAGGACAAAATTTTTATAAGGAGGTGAGAATGTAATATCTCAAATTTTTTTAGGAATAGTTTTGGAAGGTTTCCGAATTAAAGTTTAGGTTTTGGAACTGGATGATGTTTGAAAATAAGAGTTTATGTATTGGAAAATAGTTCAGAATATTTTAAAGTGAAGCTTCATCGCGTTGAAAAACACGTGGTTTCGAGAACTGGTTACGTGATTCATGTTTATATCGTTATACGCGTAAATATTTGTTGTTTCAGCTATAAAATAGTAAACGAACTCTGATTGAGCTGATTCCTAAATCTTTGGACTTGTTTTTCCGAGATGAACAATTTTTATGTTGATTACTTTTCAAAATTTGTATCATGAAGGCTTCCAAAATATGAATTTATGAGAAATCCCAATGGCAGGGACCTGACTGTAATTTCACGGGGGTCAAAACATAAATTTCAAAAACATTTTCTATAAATACCATTAAGTTACCAAATATTACGAAAATGTCATAATTTCCTAAACTACTCCACCCGGCCCCCCGTCACCGTTTGAGAGAGAGAGACCGCGAGCTCGATGGTCGGCCATCAATCTTCGTTGGTCATTGCGCTAGTGGAGATAGGGACACCCGACCACCGAGAATCTGTTGGTGGCCTGCGACTGCCCTGAAAACGCTGGCAACGGCTAGAAACAGAGGTGAAAATGGGCAACTATGGGTTTCTCGATCTCGGCTGGTCTTTTCGTTTCACGGCCTGAGCCACCCATCAAATCGAAGCTCTCGAAGAGTATTACAAGTTGGCGGTGACAGTTTTTTCCGTTCCGTGTATAGTTGAACGTAAAATGATAGAGGAAATAGCGTAGAAGAGTACCCCACGAATGGATAGTAGCTCCGATCAAAATTCCATTGATTCCAGGGCGTTGGTGGGATCGTTTGGAGTTTGTATATGCCCTTAAAATCTAGGTAAGATCTCCCGGTAAAAACTCGCTAATTTCAAGTTTTTCGTTAAATATTCGGATGTATCCAGTAGCTTCGTAAAGTAGCGTATTGACATAAATTGAATTGCTTGAAAATGAGTATAATGAATATGTGTATATGATAGAATCCGAAGGAAAACATAACCAATTGGATCGATCCGATAGATTGTGTAAGTTTCCGATAAAAGCGGATTTTTGCGTGTATTGATGTGTTTTGATTGTAATATTAGATATGGGATATATATGATGATACGATAATATTTAGATAAATCCGGGTAGGTTCGGACGGTTCAGGACCAATCCGTTGCCTTTGCGGAAACATTTTCAGAAGGTTTTCCAAAAATGCGTAAACGGAGGATTTAAGTTGACTGATGACTTGGATTAGTTTGTAATGATGTTTTTAAAATTAATGGAACTAAAAACATTGATTTGGTTGTCTCGTAAAGATCCGAAATTTTATCATAGTTAAGTCGAGAAGTCCATAAGTCGCGATTCTGACGGCATTTCACCATTTATTTGGACAGATTTGACTAAGACCTGGAGTTCTCGCGAAGCCAGGTAAGTTACCAATGTGATAAGTACTTGAATTATGGATTCGTGCTTAAATATATAAAGCCATATTTGAAATTTTTAGGATAGAATGAAGATAGTTAAGAAGTGGTTTTGAGAACGGAGTTCAAGAATACGTATATTTAAGTTAATCAACCACCACAGGTATGGATTTTCGTTATTGCTATGATATGAAATGAGATATTTGATGAGTTTAATGTCTATATGCATTTATTCATGTACGTAAGTGTATGAACCTGTAATAGTATGTATATGTATATGTAAATGAATACGTATACGTATATGTATAAGTATATGTACATGTATTCGTATATGTATGTGATGTTAAGATATGTATAATTTGAGTATACATAATCGGTAAATAGAATAAGTTATGATTCGTGAATTTGTATTAGCATATGTATATGTACGTTATGTCAATAAGTTTGTTATTGACTCATACATGTGATTATCTGTATAAAGGTTGGATTGGTTAAGTGTGATAAGAAATGAGTATAAGCTAAGCTCTTCCTGTATGGATATGCTTAATTGATAAGTTTCTGTATAAAAGGTTTCCAGATAGATATTCTGAAACTGAGTATGTTTGATCGATAAATGAAATATATGAGAACTATTAAAGATATCGCATTTGAAATCGTAGTAATGTGTATATTCATATGTTTGAAATATAAGTATGTATATGAGTATTTGGATAATTACTTGGAGTGTTTGTCATGAACGTACTTGTGTATGAGAAATCGTGCGATGAGTTTGTGTTACGTGATATGTGTGTATGTGTGTGTTTAATTGGTTGCTAATATTGTGGTGTAGTAGCCAAGCTGGTTAGGAATCCGTTCGGACGGAATTCATCTCATACCTATTCTAAAATAGGTAATGAGTCTCGTATGAGTATTGTTTATGTAAGCCAACACATATGCATGTGATGTTTGAGTTATGTGTTCTTTGACGTATTGACTATTGTGTATAATTCGTTGTCGGTCTCTCGATGATTGTATGTATGTCTAAGATGATTGTATGTCGGTCTCTCGATGAGTTATAGTGGTGAGTATTCCCGCCTGTCATGCGGGTGACCCGGGTTCGATCCCCGGTAACGGTGCCAAAAACTTGTTGTGATATTTTATATCGTACTACAAGTGTACGGTGTCAAGTTTTAGTATAAATCAGGAAAAAAGAGTCGAACCCACAGGGATTGCGTTAACTCACATTAAATACTACAATTGATAATCCTAACTTTATTTAGAACACCAATAATAAAGATTTTAATAAATAAATATAAAAATAATTATATAGGAGGAACCAATATGATAGAGACTCTGGAGTCTGATTTCACCTAGTTATCCCTAATGTATTTGTCATGCCAATTAATATTTGTTCAGTTGTATTGTTTAAAAGTCAAGAATACTAAGTATTCACTCTCTCTCCAGAGTATCAGTGAAAATATTAACAATTACAAACTTCGATATCCCTATAAAAATCTAGTAATTAACAACTCATTACATCTTGTGATTCTATGTTAACGACTTCAAAGGAATTATATATTATCCCGATCTCTATAGAACTCCTAGGTCATACTCTATAGATCTATTCAAAATCCTCTCTCCCGAGTGATAGATTCTAAGCATGAATCATCTTAATTTGTACAAGAAGCAATAAACTCAAAAGAATATAAATAAATTGAATAAAACTTCATAACAAAATTGATAAACAATACAAATGTTCAAGCATTGGTTACATCATTCTCCAGAATTAAGGAGTTAGTTAATGACTAAAGATAGAAACAATAAAAACAAGTCATGAATCTAATGGAAACGATTAGAGTTCTAAGAGAGAAACTAGAGGATTTAACCCGAATTGAATCTGTTCCTCTTTGGACGTCACCGCCTTTGTCTCCTTGTTTCCCTCTTCAATCCTCTTCCTTGGATCTCTCTAAAATATGTGTTTTTGTGTTTTGTGTTGTGTGTTAGCCTCTTCCTTTGAGTTTGGACGAACTAATCTATTTATAAAAGAGCCTTGGGGGTCATTGAGCATCTAAAAACCCTAAAAATAATGTTTCTAGGGCGCGCGGGGCGCCCATCTCACTGCATTCTGTATGGCAGTCTTTGTTGGGCGCGTCAAGACTCGCAGGCAAGGCGCGTGGCAGTTTCCAGGGATAATGTGTTCCGCATTTCTGCTCTTCCCGCGTGCTTCTGATGCGTCCGTATGATCCCAAAACACGTATAAATGCCCCAAGATTCATATATTGATGCTTCCTACAAATAAAACATAAAAGAATTACAAAATACATTAAATGATACAGAAACTAACAAAATAGTAAGCTAAGAATGCATGAATAAGTGGGTATAAACCACACTTATCGAACACCCCCAAACTTAAGATTTTGTTAGTCCCGAGCAAAAGACTAAATAAAAACTAAATAAATAAACAAACAATAAGTAACAACATTAACTAGACCACTTTCGCAAGGATCACGATTACATTTAGCGTATGCAACATGTTGGGGTCAAATCAGGGAGGCGCAGCGGAAGGAGCGCGGTTCGGGCGAAATCGTAGTTTAAAATTTTTAAACTTACGAATAAATTATTTAATATCCAATATTAATAATTCATTCATATTTCACATAAACATATTTATTTGATATCATATAACGACATAAATAATATAAAAAATACCGCGAAACTTTTATGAAAACGTTTTTCCGTGAAATAGCATAAAACGCGTTTCCGGCCGAACCGACCGACCAATGCTCTTGGGGACTGCCCAGGTCAGCCCCAAAAATATTTGGATAGTTTGTGGGCTGCCCGAACAGTGCCCAGTTCACTGTTTGGCAGCCGTTACCCGGTAACGCCGTTTTCGCGTATTTTCACTCTTTAATTATTTCCGATAAATATTTTTCTTGGGCAATTAAAATAAACTAATTTATTCTAATTACTCAATTAATAAAAACTTAATTTTTATCTGAAAAATCAGATTTATCATTAATTGTTGTGAGACCTCTACACTTTGTAAATTAATCATTTTGGTCCTTAAATTGTCAAATACATATTTAATTGATTCCAAATCAATCCCAAAATAATTTATACAATTTGCAACAAAAACCAGAAACTTTTCCAGAATTCCGAAACTGCCCAGTAATTTCCCAGAATTACGAAAACAGCCCAGATTTTTTATTAATTGTAATTTGGCCCAATTTGTTCAAAACACATCAAGATTAAATCCAATCAATCCCAAATTTGACATACATCAAATATACATCAAATTAAATCATATATATGAAAATCCCCAAAATTGGAATGGGTTAAGAACCCTAATTTCACAAATTACTCAAACTGGACAATTTACATTAAATTGACAAAATTCAATACTTTAATTATTCAATTACCACACCAATCAAGTCTCACCATCATGAAATTAATCAAGAAAAATTCTAGGTTAATTATGAATGGCTAATCAACTCTAGAATGGTAATTTTAATTTTCTAATTAATTTATTAAGCTTAATTACAATAATAAGCAAATAAATTAATCATACATGCTCATCTTTCAAACAAGTTAAGAACCATTTAAATTACACACTTAAGGAGTAGAGAAAATTCTATGCATCACAAATTGAAGCCTAGACTTATGGAAACAATTTCATAGTTGAAGAAAGTTGGAAATTACTTACCAAATTCAAATATTTGCTTAATTTCCTTTATTTGTTCTTCATGTTTTCTCTCAACCTTACTTTGTAATTCTCATTTTTAACTTGTGTAACTTGAAAAATTGAAACAAGAAAAGCTTATATATTTTTTATTTTTTTTTTCTTCAAATGTCGTGAGCCTTGAAAAAAATAATAATAAGCAATTTCAATTTTGTATTGATTCCATTGGAACAAGTTTTTCTTTAATAAAGATAACATTTATCTTTTATAAAGAAAACTAACAAATGGACCAACCAAAAAATGCCATTTCCTAACACTTATCATGTAAAAGATATTTTGTTATTTAACTTAATTACTTAATATTTAAATAATTAAATACAAATATCTTAATATATGTATTATATTTACTTTAAATATTGAAACACATATATATAAATGATAAATGTCAAAATATCACAATATGATATTTTATTAATGTGTATTTAATAAAATCAAGTATTAAATACAAATACACATTAATTCGGAAATGACTGTTAGGTCCCGATTGCATGTATTTTTCATTTAACCGTTAAACGAGTTATAAATAATCAACATTATTCATAACAGTTCCTCTAGTGCTCTACGAGTATATTTCATTAGTGAGACTCTAGATTCAGGCATATCCGTCACGAAATCCAATTTCGTGTCCATAATTCACCCACCAATAAATTATGACGACCATGGATAAACTCGTTGAATCATACAGGTCGAGGTCACTGCATACGTATAATCCCTCTGTCACATGTATCCGGATTATCCCAGAGATATAAATATAAACGTCAAATCTCTATAGGAATAATCTCGTCGACGTATCTATTAGCAATCTCTAAATAACATTCGGAACTCACTTTCGAAGTATACTATGGCCATAGATTTAACATATTGCTAATCACATATGGACTACCTATGCTCTGTACACAGAACTAACGGATCATTTCTTGATACACATATGATATCATGAGCATGAGTCCACACCCAAAGAACAGGCGGAGGTCTGATCTAAATAGATTGGTGACATGACTGTCATCTAAGTGTGGAGGATAACTCATATATCCACAGTGGTATCTCAAGTCAAAGAATCACTATGCTACTCAACCCGAGAAGATTCCTATTGACGTTGGTGTACCATCTATTAGGAAATCTTCGGTGAGTCGTTCAGTGTTTATCAAATAAACACCTACACGTTTATACGAGTCTCCCAAGACTCATGGTTCATTAGGATAAACCATCGGACTTATTCCGATATACAACATGTATTGGTCTTAGCGGATTTTACTAGCTGACCCGTGTCAGTAAATCTTGACCAGGAACTTAATTTAAGGATATACAACTTATAGTGACACTTCCCAATGTCAATTACAAGATATGTTGTAACTGTGCACTACGTTGTAAATCATGGGGTCTTTGTCTAATATATATACATATCACTAAATTGGAATTAGTTTCAATATAATCAATCTAATCGAAATTAGATCGAATACGTATATAAAAGACAAGAGGTGCTACCATTAAATTAGTAATATTATAGAAAAACGTATTGCTTGTATTCATGAATCGGACATAAATATGATCTGTATTGGCGCTCTGAACACCAACTCTAACACAACAAGCCTTTAAACCCCTAGGCGGCCCTAGTGGACGAGTAATAGTCTCGTGAGGGCTTACAGCGATGATACACACAGACTTCATTCGCACACAATCATGCAAAATATAAAAATAAAACAAAATAAAATAATTATGATAGTTACGCATACAATTGTCCTCAAAGAGTGCTTATCAATGAAATCAGAGAACCTTAAAAGTACTCAACTGCGACTCAAATCTAAGTTCTTGAATAAACCATCTAAGCCAGACTCACAGTGTATGTGTGTGTAAGGATTCATTCACAGTTTGACTCATAAGTAAGCCAACTCAATGATTTCGTCTCAAAAATTGAGATCTGATGGGTCAAACCAACCTAGATATCTCAATTTAACTATGTAATTGCCTTTCTTTGCTCCGTATGGTATGATTTTATTTTCTTCTTTTTCTTCTTTTCTTTTTTTTTTTCTTTTTTTTTCAAACACACCTACCTTTTAAGGTAGCATTTCTCCTCATGATTGTGCTAACACTCGCCCATGGGTAGCTTCACGCTTATCAATTATATATGGTTTCTCTTTTTTCCCTTATCATACCATACATCATAATAATAGCATATTGAGATAGATATCTAAGCAAACAGTCATTCAACGGTAAAAAATTTCTTCAACTAGTCACTTTGCCAACTACTTAGGTTCTTGCTGCTAAAAACCTATTATTAAGTGCTTATGAGTCTAACCTAGATCATCTACTCAATGTATCAGATAAAAATCAATTGAGACTTATCGTTTCTAAAATTTCATCTAAAGCAAATCAAAATCATCATTAGACTTATGCTTTACTATCAAGGATATTAAACAAAAATATTTTATTTTTTTTTATAACAGGAACTATCACTACATGAACACACCCCAAAACTTAAAATTTGCATTGTCCTCAATGTAAGATAAATATAGAGAAACAAGAGTGAGGAACAACACTACCATGCATGGAGTTGATCAGGCTCCTGTAGGTCAGAATTTGGTTGCGCGGGCTTTGTGTATTTCGTGCTACCTACATAAATACCATGCAAACTAATAAATAAACATTAGCACACAATAAAAATAAAAAATAAAAATAAAGAAAATTCTAATAAAACAAATGCAAAGGTTGACTTCAGCCAGACGCAACCACCCAAATGGTCATGGTGACTTCTTCTTTTGTATCCACTGATTGCTTTGACATGAAAATATAGCTTGGCGATTGTGGCAGTTAATCCAAAAACCCCTTACTGCTGCTTGGTCATGGAGGAAGTAATCTGCCCAATCTGTGTTTCTAAAGACTTCATTGTGGCCCCGATATTTTCCATGTGTGTCTCAATATTGTTCAACCTTGCTTCATTCTTCTCAAACCTCACTGAAGTATTAGCAACAAACATGCTCATGAAATCTTCTAAGGAAGATTTCTGCTCATCATTTTTATAGTCAAAGCCCGATGGAGATTGCAAGGCATTCTCTGTGTTAGCATATGACAGGTTTGGATGATAACAGTTAGGCACATAATTACCTTTATAGCTGTTGAAGTTTTGATTGTTCACATATTGGACTTGCTCAAAGTTCGAGTTTCCTTCCAATAATAGCATATTTATAGCCGCCGCTGATTCAACAGATGCTTGTGCTCGTGGATTTGTGAGGGCTGTTACTTGAGTCGATAGGGTTGAAATCTGAGCTGTTAGTGCCACAAGTGGGTCCAGTTCATATATTCCAGCCACTTTGGTCACCGTAGCACATTCACTTGGCCATTGAAAATGGTTAATGGCCATTTCTTCTAACAGATTGTAGGTGGCCACTGAAACACCGAAAGAAAAAGAAAAAGAAAATCAATAATAAAATAAAATAAAATAAAAATAAACCAAAAAAAATAAATACAAAACAAAAATAAACTAAGAATAAAAAATGAAAATCTAAATTAAAGCTAAGATTAATTGGTAATATTATTAATGTGAATAGAACAAATAATCCCCGGCAACGGTGCCAAAAACTTATTGTAATATTTTATATCGTACCGCAAATATATGGTGTCAAATTTTAGTATGAATAAGTGAAAAAGTGTCGAACCCACAGAGATTGCATTAACTCGCACTAGATACTACAATTGATAATCCTAACTTTATTTAGAACAAGAATAATAAAGATTTTAATAAATAAATATAAAAATAATTATATAGGAGGAACCAATACGATAAAGACTCTGGAGTCTGATTTCACCTATCTGTCCCCCATGTATTTGTCATGCCAATTAATTTTGTTCAATTGTACTGTTTATAAGTCAAGAATCCTAAGTATTCACTCTCTCTCTCGAGTATCAGTGAAAATATTATCAATTACAGACTTCGATATCCTTATAAAGATCTAGTAATTAACAACTCATTATGTCTTGTGATTCTATGTTAACGACTTCAAATGAACTATATATTCTCCCGAACTCTATAGAACTCCTAGGTCATATTCTCTAGATCTATTCAAAATCCCCTCTTCTGAGTGATAGATTCTAAACATGCATCATCTTAATTTGTGGCCAGCAAACAAGAAGCAGTAAACTCAAAAGAATATAAATAAACTAAATAAAACTTCATAACAAAATTGATAAACAATACAAAAATTCAAGCATCAGTTACATCATTCTCCAGAATTAAAGAGTTAGTTGATGACTAAAGATAGAAACAATAAAAACAAGTCATGAATCTAATGGAAATCATTAGAGTTCTAAGAGAGAAACTAGAAGATTTAACTTGAATTGAGTCCCTTCCTCTTCGGACGTCACCGTCTTCGTCTCCTCTTGTCGCTCTTCAATCTTCCTCCTTGGATCTCTCTAAAATATGTGTTTTTATATTTTGTGTTGTGTGTTAGCCTTTTCATTTGAGTTTGGACGAACTAATCTATTTATAATAGAGCCTTGGGGTCATTGAGCATCTAAAAACCTTAAAATTTATGTATCTGGGGTGCGCGGGGTGCGGCGGCGCCAGAAAGTGGGCGTCGCGGTGCCCATCTCACTGGATTTTGTATAGCAATCTTTGTTGGGCGCGTCTTGTGCCTGCGCGTCGCGACGCGTGACAGTTTCCAGGGATAATGTGTTCCACATTTCTGCTCTTCCAGCGTGCTTTCGATGCGTCCGTATGGTCCCAAAACACGTATAAATGCCCCAAGATCCATATATAGATGCTTCCTACAAATAAAACATAAAAGAATTACAAAATACATTAAATGATACATAAACTAACAAAATAGTAAGCTAAGAATGCCGGAATAAGTGGGTATAAACCACACTTATCAAGTCTCGTACGAGTATTGTTTATGTAAGCCAGCACATATGCATTTGATGATTGATTTATGTGTTCTTTGACATATTGACTGTTGTGTATACTTTGTTGTCGGTCTCTCGATAATTGTATGTATGTCTAAGTATATATGTGTGTATAATGAAACTCGTGATATGTATGGACTATGTATGCTTGCATGGAATGAATGAAATGAATGACTTGATAGTCAGTGTGAGTATAAGATGTTATAAAGTAGGTTTGCTAAGTTATTTTTATATGTATTTATAATTGTGTAAGAGGTTGATTGAGGTTACAAGCTTCTGGTATTAGACATGTCTCCAAGTAAGACTTTTGAAATTAGATTTTCATGAATGTAATAAAAGTGGGCTATGATTTCTGAACTGATATTCATGAAATGTCCAAGTCACGAATGTTAAGTTGTAGTAAGGTTATCGGAATTGAAGAAAATTTATTTGATTTATCGGTTTGATGATATTTCAAAGATGTTTATTCATAATAAAGTATAAGAAATGTGACTTCAAGTTTCATATGATTGAAACAAATTCGATGTTAAATAATGTACTCTGTCGATATTCAAACTTTTGATTTGTATGCTTTGGATGTTTGCATATTGGATTGGCACGTATATTTATAGATATGAGAATTTGACATGTGTAAAGTATAAAGGATAATAAAAAGTTGATAATTCTGAACTCGTAATAATTTGGTAATTCTGAAAAACTTATGATGTCTTTGATTTGTATGTTCTGTTTGTAGTACGAGTGTGGTTACTTATTGAGTTTTAAAAATCACACCAAACCAGTTTACTAGTTTTGCATGTTGGCTACCAGATGGGTCAACCACCTCAGCTTTGGAAGTAATGCTCGAGACACGGATCACCCAAGTTGTAGTCACCCACGCAAGTATCCTGGGGAAAAGTCTTAGAAGTTTAGGGTATATGATTAATATGTTATTTTTCGTGCTGAGCACACTGTTTTGTATTATTAAATAAAAGTTTTGATTGCATGTGATGTTGTGGGCACAAAGCCCTTAAGTGTTGATTTTGATATTGATGTGTTTTGTGTAGACTTGATGTCCTTTTTATATTTGATGTCTTTTCATGTTTCGTTTTGATGTTGGACTGTGATCAAAGTTTTCCAGTTTTAGGATACATCATGTCATTTTCCTGTAAATTTAGAGGCTTATGGAGATGGGTTAATCATGTCTCATGCCGATAGCATCTTGCCTCTCGCGGGGTGTTACATAAGTGCTGGAGTTGGTGCTCGGCGCGCCAAATTTTTTTGTATTTATTGTAAATACGATGTACATTTATATTTTATTATGAATAAAATTGAGTAATTTTCATATATATATTATATGGTAAATGGGTAAAAGACCTTAGATGACTAGTTATGACATAATTGCAAAAGCGCCACAATTGTTACTGAGAAATATCACAATACAATTCATTCTTAAATATTTCCTAGTCAAGGTTACATACTTGGTCAGTTAGTAAATCTGTGAGACCGGTACGTGTCGTATATTAGAATTATTCTAATGGTTTATCTCAGTAAACCTTGAGTCGTAGGAGACTCATATATACATGTAGGTATTTATTGGATAAATACTGAACGACTCATTCGAAGATTCCTGATAGATGATACACCAACGTCAATAGAAATATTTATGAGTCGAATAGCATATTAGCTTCTTTGACTTGTGATACCACAATGGATATGTGAGATATCCTCCGTACTTTGATGACAGTCATGTCAATGATCTTTTAAGATTAGACCTCCGCTTGTTTTTTTGGGTATGAACTGATACTCACGATATCCTGTGATGTATCCCGAGAGGATCTGCAAGTCCCGTGTACGGGATTTAGGTGTCCAATTTTTGATTCTTTAAAATCTTGGCCGAGGTATGATTCGAAAATGAGTTCTGAATATTTATTAAATAATTATAATTATGTCACGACACATGAATTATTTATAGCGGGAGATTTGACGTTTATCTATATCTCCGGAACAATTCGGATAACCTATGACAGATGGATTACATTTATGCAATGACTTCGACTTGGATGGTTCAACTCGATTATTTGTGGTCGTTGTAATTTGTGAGTGAACAAATTACGGACATGGAAATGGTTTCCATGACAGATAAACTTGAACCTAGAGAGTCCCACAATATAAAGTGTACTCATTGAGCACTTGGACAATTAATTATGGATAATTCAGATTATTCATAATTTATACATGCGTATTAAATAATGTGTATTTGTATACGATAAATAATTTAGATTAGATACACATTATTAACTAATTAAATTTTGACACTTGTTTTATTATTATTATTAATTAATTAATTATTAATAATGATAAAATGGAAGAATATTCTTGAAATATTATTCCATAATATTATTTTGTCTTTTTGTTGATTAGATAAATAAATAAATAAATTAGTTAATTTATTTATTTATTTAGATAAGAATATTATTAAAATATTCTTATTTAAATGGAAAATTTTGATTTTCCAATCCATGGGTTTTGGACACATGAATTTAATTAACAAATGTCAAAATAATAATTACATTTGGATAAAGATCAAATGTGTGTCAATTTTATTGGCCAAAAATTAAATTAATTTTGACCAAAATTGTTTCTAATTTTCAGCCAACATGGATTTGCTATATAAATTGAATTTGTTTCAATTTTGAAAGCTTTGATCACTTCTCATGTGTTGAGAATAAAAGGAAAAGAGGGGTTAGGGTTTGAGAATTAATCAACCAACACCAAAGGAGAAGAAATTAAGAAAAGTGGAGCTTGGAATTAAGGTAATAAAAAGTTCCCAATTTCTAATTTCTTAGTTTTTTGTTTCTAAAGCATGAAAATATATATTAGATATGTATTTTGCATGACTTAAAAATATATGTATCTTGGATATGTATATGGATCAAAAAATTGTGTTGATTGGTTAATAACCTTAATAGTTTTCCTTATTAGCTTGTGTTTTAAGATTAATTAGGGAATTAATCTCAAAATTAAAATTGACATTCTAGAGTGATGTTACCACTCTAATATTGCCTAGAATTGTTCTTGAGGCTTTATGTTGTGGTGACTAAATTTGGTGTAAGTTAATTGGATTAATTTGTGAATAAATTGAATTTTGGCTTGAAAATTGACAAAAATAAAAACTGGATCAGATCTGGTTTTGGATGTTAAATCAGAATATTTTTCATGTAAAAATATGTTATTTGGATGATTTTGGATGTGTATTGGGTCGTGGATAAATTCTGAAAATTATTTTGGGGTGAAAAAGTGAGAAAACAGCGAAATTGGCGTCGAAACTAGCTCGCCGCGTCGCGGACGTGAACCCAGCGAACTGGGCAATGTTCGGGCAGCCCAAAGGCTGACCAAACACTGCCCAAGTGACCGGGTCGGCCCGGCTCGGCGGTTGGTCAACCGGTTTGACCGTTTACCCGTTACACGTAGTATTTGTCGAAAAATATTTTCGTAAAATAATTCGTCGTGTTTCAAAATATATTATGTTAATAAATAATATATTTAAACTTATTTGAGTAAATCAAAATATTTGATATTAATTAATTCGCTCGGAAAATTTTTAAAATGTTTTAAAAACCTTTTTCGCCTTTCACCACGCCCTTCCGCTGCGTTTACCCCAAAAAAATGATATCAGAGCGTCTGATCCCACATCCAAAATAATTTTTCATGCCTTAGATATTTGATATTTAATTTATTTTATTTTACACATGCTTGAG
This sequence comes from Zanthoxylum bungeanum, assembly GCA_019454045.1. NCBI lineage: Eukaryota > Viridiplantae > Streptophyta > Magnoliopsida > Sapindales > Rutaceae > Zanthoxylum > Zanthoxylum bungeanum. The sequence goes on from SKCR01034858.1 coordinate 51,461, forward strand.
AGTTATTTGATTGGATCAATTATATTAACTGTTTGACAGTATTTGTAAAATCCTCATAATAAGGCTTTGTGTTTTGTGAGTGTATTGTACACAAATGGGTCCGTCTCGTCAATACGGATGTAAATATTTTTCCTGATACTGTGGTTGTGTCTGCCAAAACAGTGCGGCTATGGTTAATGGAAATTTATTTATACTGGTAAAACTTATTTGATAAGAAACAAATTCGAGCGAACGTGTATACCAATAGATGCCAAAGCAGTGAGGTGATGCATTAGTACCTTGGATATGTATATTGACGAGTATTGCCTTGAATACGCCCCATCCAATAGATGCCAAAGCAGTGAGGATCGAAAACGGTTCATGACCTATTTTAAAAGAGTCACATTGGATGTGATTGATAATTGTTAACTACTTTCAAATATATTTGGGCACAATGTGCCAAAGCTGTGTGTTTAAATATATTTGTGAGGTCTACTTCCTGCTATAGAATTTTATTTAATTATTGAATTCTCGTATTTTGTGTGGGGATTATCAATTTATGTAAAATAATGGGAGGACATCCTTATATTAAAATTCCATGATATGTTGGATGTTTTTGATATTAATGAAATTACTCTTGTCTGCTAATTCTTGTTTCTTTTGTTAAGTTTGTGATGGCAGCTACTACTTCCTCTAATCCGTTTGCACGTGTCTTGGACGCGAACAAACTGACTGGTCCTGAGAACTTTAGTGAATGGGAATTGGATCTTTAGATTGTCTTGAGATCCGAGAATTTGGGTTATGTGCTGGATAATCCAGTAACGTTGGATATTGCTCCGGAGTCTACACCTAAAGAGAGTGAGACATTTCAGAAATGGAAGGATGATGATCTGAGAGTTAGATCACTCATTCTCTGTACTATGTCTTCTGATCTAAAGAGGCAATATGTTGATATGTCTGACTTCTTCAGTATCATAACTCAGCTTATGGAGTTGTTTCTAAACTAGGAGCAGACCCTGGTGTACATAATATCTGTGGAATTATTCCACACTCGTTTGGCTGATGGCAAGCCAGTGAGTCCACATGTCCTGCACATGATGGATCTCATTGAGCAGCTTCGAAATTTTGACTTTCAGCTGAATGAGACATTGGGCAGGAATTTGATTCTTGGCTCACTCTCACCGACGTATTCCTAGTTCATTATGAACTTCAACATGCATGGTATTCGTTGTTCCTACAGTCAGTTGCATCGGATGCTTCAGACTATTGAGGAGGACATCAAAAAAGGTGTGTCGATACTCATTCCGAAGTCCTCTTTGCCTAGTTCTTCTTTGTAACATCCCTGATCTGGGAGATATTATCGGCAAGGGATAGACCGTACTAACCCCATAAGCCTCTGACTTTCTAACCATAGACAAACACTAATATTCTTTTCTTTAATTGATTATGCTATGTATGGGACCGTAGCCCAACCTCAAAATTATGACATATAATTCAACATCTGAACTGAAAACTCAATAATACACTTCTATAATGACTATCTACAAGTCAAAAACTAATACAAAACTTTTAGATGTCTTTGACTTACTCACACTCTATCTAACTTGTATTGGTGGACTCCATCTCAAGTGACTGCAACAGTATCCGTCCTCCCGAGCTCGTCCTCTGAGAAACCTACAAAACAAGGAAACTGGGAGTGGGGGGTTAGATCATCGTACGATCTAAGTGAGTGGACGAAAAACTGAAATACAGACATGAAATCATTCGGTTCTAAAATCAAAGCTTCAAAGAAATGACTTATATGAAAACTCTCTTCTGAAAACTTTACTTGAAATCTCTTTTATGAAAATTATCCATTCTGAAAACTGCTTTCTGAAAAACTGCTTTCTAAAATCTGGTCTCCAAAAACTGTTTCCTGAAACTCTGATATCTGAAAACTCTTTTCTGAAATTCTGATGTCTGAGAACTGATCTGTATCTGAAAACATGATGTATGAGGGCATTACGTATCACAGTCCCTGTTGGGGTTGGTGCTCAGAGCGCCAATTCCCGGTTGTATTTCTTTTGAATACTTCTGTAAAACAATATTATTATGAATAATATATGCAGTTTCTATAATATAATCTATCTTTTAATATGGTAAAGACGTATTGACCTTAGAATGATTAGTCATGGTACTGTTGCAAAAGCGTCGCAACGGACATTGAGTAGTATCATGACGTTGTCATTCTCAGACAGCTCCTGGTCAAGGTTTACACTACTTGGTCAGTATAGTAAACCCGTTGAGACCAGTACATGTCGTATACTGGAATATTGATTCCAATGGTTTCTCAATGAACCATTAGTCTTGGAGACTAGTATAGACGTGTAGGTGTTTATAGCGGATAAACACTGAACGACTCACCGAAGATTCTTAATAGATGGTACACCAGCGTCAATAAGAATCTTCTCGGGTTGAGTAGCACTTGTGATTCTTAGACTTGAGATGCCATTGTGGGCACATGAGACATCTTCTACACTTAGATGGCAGTCACGTCACCGATCTATTTAGATCAGACCTCCGCCTGTTCGTTGGGTGTAGATAGATCCTCAGGGTGTCCTATGTGTATCAAGACAGGATCCGTCAGTTCTGTGCATCAGAGCATAGGTAGTCCATATGATTAGCAATCAGATAAAACCATGGGCCCGTGGTAAAGTTTAGAAGCTAGTTCTAAACATTCTTTTAGAGATTGCTAATGGAATAGTCGACTGGATAATCCCCATAGAGATTTGACGTTTACATCTGTATCTCTGGGATTTATCCGAATACCTGTGACGGAGGAATTAAACATTTGCCATGACCTCGACCTGTATGGTTCAGCGAGATTATCCGTGATCGTCATAATCTACGGGTGGATAGATTATGTACACGAAATTAGATTTCGTGACGGATATACCTGAATCTAGAGAGTCTCAATAATGAAACATACTCGTAGAGCACTAGAGCAACATTAATAAATAATATTGATTATTTATAAAGTCGTTTAAAGGTTAAACGCAAGATACATGCTAAAGGGACTAGATATTTATTTGCCTAATTATTGTGTATTTACATTAATACTTGATTAATTTAAATACACATTAATTAATAGTCAAAATGAGTTATTTGACTTATATCATAAATGAATATATGTTTTTAATATTTGATGTAAATATTATATATATATTTAATATATTTGTATTTGATTAATTAATTAATTATTTAATTGTTAAATGATTAAATTAATTAAAATATAAATATCTTACATTAGGATATTTGAAGTAAATGATATTAGTTGCCTTTGTTGACTTAATTAAATATCTAATAAAGTGTTATTAAGATATTTATGCAAGTTGACCAAATTAGAATGAAATGAAATTGAAATTACTAAACTTGTAAAAGCTAAGGTGATTTTCGGCCAAGGCTTAAATGTTACAAGTATATATTGATTTTCATTTCACTTTACACTTAACCTAATACACTTTACAAAAGGAAACTCCATTGAAGAAACTTAAAGAAGGCTTGAGAAAGAAAGAAAGATCAAAGAAAGCTTGGAATTTTAGTAAGTTTTTCAAACTTGCTATTAGAAAGGAAAATGTTCCTTAGGTTCTAGGCTTCAACATGTGATGTTCTTAGATTATTGCTTTCTTTATTTCTTTGTGTTTTTGTTGATGGAAGTTTGATTGAAGTGTTGAGCATGTATGGTGAAGGAAGGTTGTGACTATTGTAGTTATAAATATTCTTTTAAGGTTTTGGAAACCATGTTGCTAATCTAGAGTTGTTTACCCACTCTTAGATGACCTAGATTTGATCTTGAGTTGTTTCATTGTGTTGAGAGTTGGATTGGATGGAAGAAGATGATGATTGAAACAATTGATTTAACCAATTTGGTCTAATTTGTCCAATTTAATGAAATTGAAAAATTAGGGTTCATGACCAATTCCAAATTTTGGGCTTTTCATATATGTTGTGAATTTGGATGTGTATATGATGCATATAAAGTTTCATGTTGATTGATTACATTTAGATGTGTTTTGAAGAATGAAATGACAAAAGGCACAAAATGCCCCCTTTGTGAGGCTCTCGGCCAAAGAATTAGATTTTGGGGATTTTGGTGCTTTGGTGTGTTTTGAACATGCTAAGTTCATCTTAGAAATGATTTTGAATCATTCAAAAATTGATTAGATCAATTTCGGACTAAAATGGACAAAATACCAATGTAAGGGCATTTCGGTAAATTCACTTGAATATGATTCATTTGAATTTTATTTCATAATTTGATTATTGGATAATTAAATAAATGTGTTTATTTAATTAATCCGAGAAAAAGTTTTGAAATCGGAAAATTTTGATTTTCCGGCTTCCGCTGCTTTACCGGATTCCGCCCCTAGAAAAACCCCTACAAAATGGTATCAGAGCGAGTCTGATTCTAGGCCACCTAAAATGATTAGCATTCATTGAATCAATGTTTAATCATGTTTTCTTGACTTTATGCATGCTTATTAGAATCTAATTTGGTTAGATTTAGGGTGTATGACACTTAGCGGAAAATCCCTAATTAATAAGGTTTTAATGTAATTATGTATTTGATGCATGTTATGTGGTCCGTCTTGTCAATTCGGTTTATGAATACTTCTTTGTGACTACATCTGAGACCGTGCCTCTGCTGTGAGGGTGTAGCCGATAGAGATTTATTTATACCGGATGTATATCAGATACTAGGTAAATTCAAGTAAAAGCGGAATTCTGAACGTGCCCTAGCTGTCAGGATTACGTAAGTAACTTGAGTTTATCATTGAAGAGTTTAACCTTGGTACGTCTCCTTGTGGGCCTGCCTTCGCAGCGACAACGAGAAACGACCAGGACCGGAAACCCAGGAGTCATTAGAGAATGATTGACAAATGAGTTGTCTACCTGATGAATATACGTAGACGAGACCGTGCCTCTGCTGTGAGCCGAATATATTCACGGGATCCACTTTTCACTATTTGTATTTAATTTAATTATTAAATATTTGTATTCTATTTGGGGACTATAGTATTGCATGATTTAGTGGGAGTGGCATTTTTAGATTAAAAATCAATGATCTAGTTTATGCTTTTGATATTATATGAAACTGCTTAATTTCTGCTAACCGTTTTTCGTGATCTATATGATAGATTAGTGATGGCGGCACAATCCACAAATCAGTTTGCGGGTATGCTTGATGCGAACAAACTGAAAGGCGCTGAGAACTTCGCTGACTGGGAATTGGATTTGAGGATTGTCCTCGATTCCGAAAAGCTGGGATATGTTCTTGAGGGTCCGTTGCCCCTTGCTGTGGGTACGGATGCTTCGGAGGAGGAACGACAAGGTTTTGAAACTTGGAAGGATGATGATTTAAGGGTTAAATCATATATCCTTAGTTCACTGTCTCCGAAACTCAAGCAACAGTACTATGGTATGTTAGATTCCTATAGTATGATGACGCGATTAAGACAATCGTTTGAGAACCAAGAACAAGTGATTGTTCACAAAGTCGCCATGGAACTGTTCCATGCGCGTCTGGATGAGGGGCAAAGTGTTAGCCCACATGTTCTTCAGATGATCGATTTGATCGATCAATTGAGGCAACATAATCTCATCTTGAATGACATTCTCGGTAGAAGTGTCATTCTTGGTTCACTACCAGCTTCATTTCACCAGTTCGTGATGTACTTCAACATGCACGGGACTGTCTGTACCTATCAGGAGCTACATAGGATGTTGCTCACCAGCAGAAGAGGACCTTAAGAAGGGAGTACCGACTCGCCCTCCTAGAACTACTTCTCTTTCGGCTTCTTCCCAAGGATGGTCCAAGGGAAAGAAGAAGAAAGGGAAGAAGAAGAAGGCTTTCGGTCCTCAACAACAGGCGAAGATTGCTAAGCCCAATAGGGCTTCTGAAGACAAATGCCACCACTGCGGCAAAGTCGGGCATTGGAAAAGGAATTGTCCTGATTACATCGCCCATCTGAGGAGAGACAGAGCATCTAAATCATGTACTTTTATTTTTCCAGTTATTGATTTATCTTTGGCTTGTGAAGCCATTACATCCAACTGGATTTTAGATTATGCTTGTCCCATTCACATTTGTAATTCGTTGCAGGTGCTGAAGGAAAGTAGGAGGCTGAAGCCCGGGGAGATGCAGTTGCGGTTCGGGAGTGGAGACTCTTTGGATGCAGTTGCAGTGGGAGTATGCGAGATCTCATTGCCCAATGGGACACTTTTGTTAAATGAATGTCATTTTGTACCTGGATGTGTAGCTAATATTATATCACTTTTTGTATTGGATACAGAAGGCTTTTGTATTAATATTAAGAATAGTTCTTTATATTTATATGATAGTAATAATATTCAGATCCTTTGTTGTCCAAACCAGCATGGTCATTATACATTGCAAACTTCAAAAGATATATTAAGTACTGGAGTTAATAAACGTAGTTTACCTGTAATTAATAATACTGAATTTTGGCATATGAGACTTGGTCACATTGGCGTTAAACGCCTTACCCAATTGGTTTGGAATGGTTTGATACCAGATCTTACCATTGAATCCTATCCAACTTGTGAATCCTGTATTCAGGGTAAGATGACCAAAGCCCCATTTTCTGGTGTTGGACACCGCGCCACTAACTTACTGGAACTCGTACATTCTGATGTATGTGGTCCACTAAGTCAAACTGCTCACGGTGGTTATTCGTACTTCATTACCTTTACCAATGATCTATCACGGTACGGTTATGTCTATTTGATGCGACATAAATCGGAAACCTTTGAAAAGTTCAAAGAGTTCTGAAATGAAGTAGAAAAACAAACTGGTAAATATATTAAATGCCTTCGATCAGATCGAGGCGGCGAATATATGAGTTGTGAGTTCATGGATTATATGAAGGAGAATGGGATTCTCGCTCAATATACCCCTCCAGGTACTCCACAACACAATGGAGTATCTGAGAGGAGAAATCGGACTTTATTAGATATGGTCCGATCAATGTTGAGTTTCACAGATTTGCCCTATTATTTATGGGGCTACTCTCTCTTAACAGCCGCACATCTTTTGAATAAGATTCCTTCAAAGGCTGTTCCTATGACACCGTATGAGATATGGTTTGGTAGGAGACCAAATCTTAATTATATTAAGGTTTGGGGTTGTCCTGCCTATGTCAGGGTGACTCAGCAAGATAAGCTTTCGCCTCGAGGGCAAAAGTTTAGGTTTGTCGGATATCCTTCGAATACGAGGGGGATATCTGTTTATGATACTGAGCATCGAAATGTGTTCGTAGCTCGCTTCGCAAAATTTCTAGAAGTAGAATTTTTGTCAGAAGGTGGTAATCATAGACAGGTTGAGCTTGATGAAGTCCAACCTGAAAACAACGAACCAACGGAGGAACCTGAAGTTCAAGTAGATGAAGGACCTTCAACACACACACTCCGTAGTCGGAAAAGGAAAGGGTATCTAGACCTCCTGAACGCTTGTATTTGATACAAGAAAAGAGTCTGGATGTTCTCTTAGTTGAAGAGACAGATCCTTTCACCTATAGAGAATCGATGTTGGATATCGACTCCGTGAAATGGCAAAGTGCCATGAAATCCGAGATAGACTCAATGCATGAAAATCAAGTTTGGGACTTGATTCCGCTTCCCGAAGTAATTGTTCCTATCTGTTGTAAATGGGTTTACAAGAGGAAGCGCGGGCCTGACGGTAAGGTTGAAACTTACAAGGCCCGACTGGTAGCAAAAGGTTACACGCAGCGACCTGGCGTCGACTACGATGAAACTTTTTCACCAGTAGCAATGCTTAAGTCTATTCGGATTTTGATTTCTATAGCTGCGTATCATGACTATGAGATTTGGCAAATGGATGTCAAAACGGCTTTTCTAAATGGGTTTCTTGATGAAGAAATCTATATGGAACAGCCGGAAGATTTTGCGTCCAGCGAAACCTTGGGTATGGTATGTAAGCTTAAGAAGTCCATTTATGGACTTAAACAAGCTTCACGAAGTTGGAATCTTCGATTCGACGAGATTATTAGATCGTCTGGTTTTCTCAAGAATTCGGAAGAATCCTGTGTGTATCAGAAGGCCAGTGGGAGCATGGTCGTATTTTTAGTCCTATATGTTGATGACATCCTAATCATTGGGAATGATTTAGGTATGTTACAAAGCGTCAAAGCATACCTCTGTAAGAATTTCTCCATGAAGGACCTGGGAGAAGCTTCCTATGTTTTAGGGATAAAACACTATAGAGATAGACAAAGGAGGCTGATTGGGTTATCCCAATCAACGTACATAGATAAGATCTTGGAACGGTATAGTTTTGGTAACTGTAAGACAGCAAACATACCGTTCAGACAGCAAACATACCGTTCAGACATGGGATTCATCTTTCTAAGAAGATGTGTCCACAAACAGAAGATGAGAAGGTTAGAATGTCTAACCAACCTTATGCTTCGTGTTTGGGTAGCATAATGTATGCCATGTTATGTACAAGGCCTGATATCAGTTTCGCTGTTAGCGTAACTAGTCGATATCAGTCCAATCCAGGTAATGACCATTGGATGGCCATTAAACACATCCTAAAGTATCTTAAAGGTACCAAGGATAAGTTAATAATTTACGGAGGAAACGAACTGCAGGTTAATGGGTATACAGACTTCGATTTTCAATCGGATCCCGATGATAGAAAGTCTACATCTGGATTTGTCTTTACCCTTAACGGAGGTGCAGTTTGTTGGAAGAGTTCCAAACAGGGATCGACAACTGATTCCACCACTGAGGCGGAATATATTACAGCTTCTGAAGCTATAAAAGAGGCTGTGTGGATAAAGAAATTTATCACAGAATTGGGAGTTGTCCCAAGTATCGTGAATGCGATTCCGTTATACTGTGATAATACTGGAGCCATTGCGCAAGCAAAGGAACCGAGGGCGCATCAAAAGTCGAAGCATGTGGAACGCAAGTACCACATCATTCGAGAGATCGTGTCGCGAGGGGATATTGTCATGTGCAAGGTACCGAGTGAAGATAATGTAGCAGACCCGCTGACGAAGGCCATACCTCCGAAGTTGTTTGATAAACACGTGGAGTCGATGGGTATTAGATACAATTGATATTGGCACTAGAGCAAGTGGGAGATTTTGTTGGGGTTGGTGCTCAAAGCGCCAATTCCCGGTTTTATTTCTTTTGAATACTTCTGTTAAAACAATATTATTATGAATAATATATGCAGTTTCGATAATATAATCTATCTTTTAATATGGTAAAGATGTATTGACCTTAGAATGATTAGTCATGGTACTGTTGCAAAAGCGTCGCAACGGACATTGAGTAGTATCATGACGTTGTCATTCTCAGACAGTTCATGGTCAAGGTTTACACTACTTGGTCAGTATAGTAAACCGTTGAGACCAGTACATGTCGTATACTTGAATATTTGATTCCAATGGTTTCTCAATGAACCATTAGTCTTGGAGACTAGTATAGACGTGTAGGTGTTTATAGCGGATAAACACTGAACGACTCACCGAAGATTCTTAATGGATGGTACACCAGCGTCAATAAGAATCTTCTAGGGTTGAGTAGCACTTGTGATTCTTAGACTTGAGATGCCATTGTGGGCACATGAGACATCTTCTACACTTAGATGGCAGTCACGTCACCGATCTATTTAGATCAGACCTCCGCCTGTTCGTTGGGTGTAGATAGATCCTCAGGGTGTCCTATGTGTATCAAGACAGGATCCGTCAGTTCTGTGCATCAGAGCATAGGTAGTCCATATGATTAGCAATCAGATAAAACCATGGGCCCGTGGTAAAGTTTAGAAGCTAGTTCTAAACATTCTTTTAGAGATTGCTAATGGAATACTCGACTGGATAATCCCCATAGAGATTTGACGTTTACATCTGTATCTCTGGGATTTATCCGAATACCTGTGACGGAGGAATTAAACATTTGCCATGACCTCGACCTGTATGGTTCAGCGAGATTATCCGTGATCGTCATAATCTACGGGTGGATAGATTATGTACACGAAATTAGATTTCGTGACGGATATACCTGAATCTAGAGAGTCTCAATAATGAAACATACTCGTAGAGCACTAGAGCAACATTAATAAATAATATTGATTATTTATAAAGTCGTTTAAAGGTTAAACGCAAGATACATGCTAAAGGGACTAGATATTTATTTGCCTAATTATTGTGTATTTACATTTAATACTTGATTAATTTAAATACACATTAATTAATAGTCAAAATGAGTTATTTGACTTATATCATAAATGAATATATTGTTTTTAATATTTGATGTAAATATTATATATATATTTAATATATTTGTATTTGATTAATTAATTAATTATTTAATTGTTAAATGATTAAATTAATTAAAATATAAATATCTTACATTAGGATATTTGAAGTAAATGATATTAGTTGCCTTTGTTGACTTAATTAAATATCTAATAAAGTGTTATTAAGATATTTATGCAAGTTGACCAAATTAGAATGAAATGAAATTGAAATTACTAAACTTGTAAAAGCTAAGGTGATTTTCGGCCAAGGCTTAAATGTTACAAGTATATATTGATTTTCATTTCACTTTACACTTAACCTAATACACTTTACAAAAGGAAACTCCATTGAAGAAACTTAAAGAAGGCTTGAGAAAGAAAGAAAGATCAAAGAAAGCTTGGAATTTTAGTAAGTTTTTCAAACTTGCTATTAGAAAGGAAAATGTTCCTTAGGTTCTAGGCTTCAACATGTGATGTTCTTAGATTATTTCTTTCTTTATTTCTTTGTGTTTTTGTTGATGGAAGTTTGATTGAAGTGTTGAGCATGTATGGTGAAGGAAGGTTGTGACTATTGTAGTTATAAATATTCTTTTAAGGTTTTGGAAACCATGTTGCTAATCTAGAGTTGTTTACCCACTCTTAGATGACCTAGATTTGATCTTGAGTTGTTTCATTGTGTTGAGAGTTGGATTGGATGGAAGAATGATGATTGAAACAATTGATTTAACCAATTTGGTCTAATTTGTCCAATTTAATGAAATTGAAAAATTAGGGTTCATGACCAATTCCAAATTTTGGGCTTTTCATATATGTTGTGAATTTGGATGTGTATATGATGCATATAAAGTTTCATGTTGATTGGATTACATTTAGATGTGTTTTGAAGCATGAAATGACAAAAGGCACAAAATGCCCCCTTTGTGAGGCTCTCAGCCAAAGATTAGATTTTGGGGATTTTTGGTGCTTTTGGTGTTTTTATGTTTTGAACATGCTAAGTTCATCTTAGAAATGATTTTGAATCATTCAAAAATTGATTAGATCAATTTCGGACTAAAATGGACAAAAGACCAATGTAAGGGCATTTCGGTAAATTCACTTGAATATGATTCATTTGAATTTTATTTCATAATTTGATTATTGGATAATTAAATAAATGTGTTTATTTAATTAATCCAAGAAAAAGTTTTGAAATCGGAAAATTTTGATTTTCCGGCTTCCGCTGCGTTACCGGATTCCCCCTAGAAAAACCCCTACAGTCCCCCCATACACCTAACTGGAGCTAGCAGTGCAAATCCATGACTTTGGGGCGTTACGTATCGCCGTCCCCCAAAGCATGCCACTACTGTCCCTGAAACTGGTGGTCTTTGGACGTTACGTATTGTCATCCCCCAAGCCACAAAACTAGAACTGGGGGTGTGGATCTATGCTATCCTCCAAGCTCTGAAACTAGGGTCTAGGGGCGTTACGTATCGCCGTCCCCCTAGCCCTGAACTAGGATGTGGGGGCGTTACGTATCGTCGTCCCCCCATTCCTCTACATGTGTACATGTTCTCTGTTCATCAATTCCAACTGTATCAAGTTACATACTGGGGTGGGGTTTTCCCCATGCCCCGAAAATCATCAAATTCATGCTTAAATCTCAAAACAGGATAAAACATTTTCTGAAAAATATTGCTTTTCCCAAATGTAATTTTTTTTAAGAAGTAACTGTAATGGAAATCGTCTAACGCCCTATAGCGTAAAAATATAAGTCTGGAACAAAAATAATAGAATAAAAACCAATCTAAAAGAAGAGTGTCCACTCACTGATTCGGAACTTTCTGGTGACGCCTTGCGATGGTGGCGGAACCACATCTCCAGCGATAATCTAGAATTAGCAAAGTCCGTTAGTATCAAGGTTGCGAATTTATATCCTTGCTTAACAAAATTTATTCATTATCCGCGCTCTGTTACTAACATTTTAGGGTGGTCTAATAATTTTTACTACGCTCGTTCGAGGATCTCACAAGCTACTTCACAAAACTCCATATTCTGCCCTCTTTCCAGAAATTTCAGTGCACCAACACTGAATTTGAAAATTCGGTGTGCTTAATCGGGGTCGAATTTGGGGCTGAAATTTTAATAGAATACTTGATTATGTGTCTATTTTATGTTGGCTTTTGCGGATTGTGATTTTGATTACTAGAACTTAAGTTATAAATTTTTCTTTACACCTTGTTCTGTTACCACAGAACCAGTAATTCACTGCATTTTAGCCAAGTTTGAAAATTCGGTGTGACTCCGTCTTAAGACTAAAAATTCTGAATTTTGGATATGTTATTCGCAATCATATCTATTCACTCATAATTTTTCAGTTTGGCAATCGGATGTCTAAAACTCAAGTTACAAGCATAAACACACAGCCTGTCTAGGTTGCCCTGTAAACTGGGTTCTTTGCCTAGCTTGCGAATTATGCCTCCCTTCCGATTTTATTTAATTTAGCCACAAACCCCAAATTTTCTAGTGCCTAAAAATATATTACCTAGCCTCAAATTTGGCCGATCAATTATCTTTATTCATTCAGATATTTCACCGAACACTTGATGTGCGAAACCAACTATATTTCTTATTCTCAATTTTCTTGTTTCTCTAACCTTCCTAGCATATCTATTACACCCCATTACTTATTCATTAACCAAACAACCAAAATCAGCCCATGTTCTACCATAAGACCGAATCTTCATCTTCCAAAATAGCCAAAAATCTTCACCCATTCGCTACACTAAATTCATATTCATCAACTCCATCAGCAACAACAAGACTTACCATCATTCATCATCTAATGTGTGCTTCACCATTATTTCTTTATCAAATAAAATGAAATAGCCCCTTAATAGAAAATGAAGAATTTGGCCAACCCTTGTTCATAAGGGAAAAATTGGGCATTTTAACATCCAATCCTAATACATATTCATATCATCAAGAAATAAATGAAGATAACTTCTAGCATGCTCAACTGTGCAAAATAAGCTAATTCCACTTCTAGGGTTCATGTTGGGCAAATTGGGGGAGCTAAAATACTTGACCAAAATTGGAAAACAAATGAAAGGAAAGGGAGTTAGAAGCTTACTTGACCAAAATAATCTCAAGAACTCATCCATTTTCATCACCATCTTCCATGAAAAAAAAAAAAAACAATTCAGCTTCCTTTAGAAACCAAAGCCCACGTTTTGCTTGAGAGAAGATGAGTGAATAGTATGCTATTTATAGACAAATAGGGGCTGTTATTTTGATGGAATGAGTGATTATAGTTGTGCCACCTCATCGCTTCTAGACTAATCCCGAAATTACTGTAGCAGTCACGGTATTTATGATTTTTGGCCTATTTCTGGTCAGAATTTGGAATAATGTCCAACGCCAAAGTTGTAGCTATCGATCTAAGATTTCCGACGATATACAATTCATAAAAATCGGAGATCGTATGAAAATGTTACGGCCCGATTACTAAACGCTATTCGGGATGGGACGCAAGCTAAGTTATGCGTCGAAATTTCAAGGAATTTACCGAATATCCAAATGTCATTTTATGAGCACGTACTTGCTCGAACATAATTTATATCAAGTATTATGACTCTGAACCGTAATAGTAATCAGTCTTTGGTAACGTATAAGTTGTCGGGGTCGCCGGATGTTACATTATTCTTCTCAATCTACGAGATCGGGCAAGAAGAAGAAGAAAAAGGCAAATAAGTCTGGTTCTGGTGTTCCACCTAAAGGAAAAGTTGTGAAACCAAGCAAGTCGAAGAAGAAAGCTGTTGAGGACAAGTGCCACCACTGTGGCAAGATTGGACATTGGAGGCGCAACTTTCCAGACTATATAGCTTCCGTCAGACGGGAGAGAGCCTTCACATCAGGTATGTTTATTTTCCCTATCATTGATATATCTTTGGCTGTGAAGCCATTGGTTCTGGATGGGTTTTAGATTCTGCTAGTCCGACTCACATCTGTAATTCATTGCAATGGCTGATGGTCAGTAGGATGCTTAATCCAGGCAAGATGCAGCTGCATTTTGGGAATGTATATTCTTTATCTGCAGCAGCCATTGGAGAATATGAGATTTGTCTATCCAGAGGCAACATCATTTTGACAGATTATGTTTTTGTGCTTGGTTGTGTAGCTAATATTATCTCCTTATTTGTATTAGATACAAAAGGATATCATGTACATATTAAGAATCGTTCTATGTATATATATGCTATGAATGATGTTTTGTTGCACAAATGTTCAAATTCGCAAGGTCATTATATTTTGCATGCCATTATAGATGTTTATGAAATTGGGGATAATAAACGTAAAAGATCTGAAATAACTGATACTGAATGTGACATATGCGGTTAGGTCATATAGGTGTACGACGCCTGACCCAGTTGGTTAAAAATGGTTTGATTGAGAATTTAACCATACAATCTTTTCCAACTTGTAAATCTTGTATTTAGGGTAAAATGACCAAAGTCTCATTTACTGGTGTCGGACATCGGGCCACTGACTTATTGGAACTCGTACATAGTGATGTATGTGGTCCTATAAGTCACACCACTCATAGTGGTTTTTCTTACTTCGTAACATTTACCGATGATTTGTCACGATATGGTTATGTTTATTTGATGAAACATAAATCGGAAACCTTTGAGAAGTTCAAAGACTTTCAAAATGAGATAAAAAAGAAAATGTCTTCGATCAGATCGAGGCGGTGAATATACTGTAGGGGTTTTATTGCGGATATCCGGTAACGCAGCGGAAACAGTGGAAAATCAAATTTTCCGATTTCAAAAATTTTTCTCGGATAAATTAAATAAACTTATTTATTTAATTGTCCAATATTCAAATTATGAAATATTACACAAGAAATCAAATTTTTGTGTAATTATCAAATTACCCCAAAACTTAGCATTTTGTTCATTTTAGTCCGAAATTGTTCAAATCAATTTTGCATGATTCTAAATCATTTCTAAGATGAATTTAACATGTCCTAAATTTCAAAACACCAAGAGCAACAAAATTCCCAATTTGTTTCTTCTTGGCCGAGAGCCTCTATTTGGGGGGGGGGGTTGTGCATTTTGCACTTTCAAGGTTCAAAACACATCAAGGCAAAATCCAATCAACCCAATATTTTACATGCATCATATAAACATCCAAATACACCATATAAATGAAAAGCCCCAAATTTGGAAATGATCTTAAACTCTAATTTTTCAATTTCTTCAAATTGGACAAATTAGACCGAATTGGTTAAATCAATTACTTCAATCATGTTTCTTCCATCCAAATCAAGTCTCAACACAATGAAATAACTATAGATCAAATCTAGGTCATTTAAGAGTGGGTCAACAACTCTAGATTAGCAACAAGGTTCAAAAACCATAAAAGAATGCTTATAACTACACTAGTAACAATCTTCCAACTTCATACATGCTTAACCCCCTTCATCAAAATTTCATACATAAAAAACACAAAGAATAATGAATTGAAAAACTTAAGAACATCACCAAGTGAAGCCCACAACAAGAGGAACAAATTACTCTCTAATGGAAGGTTGGAAATACTTACTAAATTCCAAGCTTTTCTTTGATTTTCTTTTTCTTTTCTCTCTACCTTCTTTTCTTTATTTTAATGGAGTTTTGATAAAGTGTATTAGGTTATCTCACCAAATGAAAAACAAAACAATTTATACTTGCTACAAAATTGCCTTGGCCGAAAATTGCCTAAGGAAATTAACAAGAAATTTGTTTCAATTTCATTTGAATTTCAACTTGCAACTTGATTAAATGATCATTACACTTTAATGATAAATTCAAACAAGTCAATAATTACAACTTAGCCATTAAAATAAATATCACAACTTCAAAATATCTATACTTTAATTAATTTAATCATTTAACAATTAAATAATTAAGTAATTAATTAAATACAAATATATTAAATATATGTATAATATTTACATTAAATAATAAATACATATATTCATTTATGATATTAATCAAATATCTCAATTTGATAATTAATTAATGTGTATTTGAATTAATCAAGCATTAATTACAAATACACAAAAATTAAGGAAATGATTATCGGGTCCCTACACATGTATTTTGCGTTTAACCTTTAAACGACTTTATAAATAATCAATATTATTTATTAATATTGCCATAGTTCTGTACGAGTATATTTCATTATTGAGACTCTCTAGATTCAGGCATATCCGTCACGAAATCAAATTTCGTGTCCATAATTTATCCACCCGTAAATTATGACGATCACGGATAAACTCGCTGAATCATACATGTCGAGATCACGAAAAATGTATAATTCCTCCGTCACAGGTATCCGGATAAATCCCAGAGATATAGATGTAAACGTCAAATCTCTATAGGGATTTTCCAGTCGACTATTCTATTAGCAATCTCAAAAAAGAACATTTAGAACTAACTTCTAAAATGTACCACGAGCCCATGGATTTTATCTGATTGTTAATCATATGGACTACCTATGCTCTGATACACCGAACTGACGGATCCTTTCTCGATACACACTGGAAACCATGAGGATCTATCTACACCAAACGAACATGCGGAGGTCTGATCTTAATAGATCGGTGACGTGACTGCCATCTAAGTGTAGAAGATGCCACAGTGGCATCTCAAGTCTAAGAATCACAAGTGCTACTCAACCCGTTAAGATTCTTATTGACGTTGGTGTACCATCCATTAAGAATCTTCGGTGAGTCGTTCAGTGTTTATCCGCTAAACACCTACACGTCTATACTAGTCTCCAAGACTTATGGTTCATTGAGAAACCATTGGAATCATATATTCTAGTATACGACATGTACCGGTCTCAACGGGTTTACTATACTGACCAAGTAGTGTAAACCTTGACCAGGAACTGTCTGAGAATGACAACGTCATGATACTACTCAATGTCTATTGCGACGCTTTTGCAACAGTACCATGACTAATCATTATATGGTTATTACGTCTTTACCATATTAAAAGATACATTATATTATAGAAACTGCATATATTATTCAAAATAATAATGTTTTACAGAAGTATTCATAAAGAAATACAACCGGGAATTGGCGCTGTGAGCACCAACCCCAACAAAAACTCCCACTTGCTCTAGTGTTAATAACGATTGTATCTAATACCCATCGACTCCACGTGTTTATCAAACAGCTTCGGAGGTATGGCCTTCGTCAGCGGGTCTACTACATTATCTTCACTCGGTACCTTGCACACGATAATATCCCATCGCGACACAATCTCTCGAATGATGTGGTACTTGCGTTCCACATGTTTCAAATTCTGATGCGCCCTCGGTTCCTTTGCTTGCGCAAGGGCTCCAGTATTATCACAGTATAACGGAATCACATTCTCGATACTTGGGACAACTCCTAATTCTGTGACAAAGTTCTTTATCCATACAGCCTCTTTTGCAGCTTCAGAAGTTGCAATATATTCCGCCTCAGTGGTGGAATCTGTTGTCGATCCCTGTTTGGAACTCTTCAAACAAACTGCACCTCCGTTAAGGGTAAATACGAATCCAGATGTAGACTTTCTATCATCGGGATCCGATTGGAAATCGAATCCGTATACCCATTAACTTGCAGTTTGTTTCCTCTATAAATTATTAACTTATCCTTAGTACATTTAAGATACTTGAGGATATGTTTAATGGCCATCCAATGGTCATTACCTGGATTGGACTGATATCTACTAGTTACGCTAACAGCGAAACTGATATCAGGCCTCGTACACAACATGACATACATTATGCTACCCAAACACGAAGCATAAGGTTGGTTAGATATTCTAACCTTCTCATCTTCTGTTTGTGGACTCATCTTCTTAGAAAGATGAATCCAATGTCTGAACGGTATGTTTGCTGTCTTACAGTTACCAAAATTATACCGTTCCAAGATCTTATCTATGTACGTTGATTGAGATAACCCAATCAGCCTCATTTGTCTATCTCTATAGAGTTTTATCCCAAAAACATAGGAAGCTTCTCTCATGTCCTTCATGGAGAAATTCTTACAGAGGTATGCTTTGACGCTTTGTAACATACCTAAATCATTCCCAATGATTAGGATGATATCAACATATAGGACTAAAAATACGACCATGCTCCCACTGGCCTTCTGATACACACAGGATTCTTCCGAATTCTTGAGAAAACCAGACGATCTAATAATCTCGTCGAATCGAAGATTCCAACTTCGTGAAGCTTGTTTAAGTCCATAAATGGACTTCTTAAGCTTACACACCATACCCGAGTTTTCGTTGGACGCAAAACCTTCCGGCTGTTCCATATAGATTTCATCATCAAGAAATTCATTTAGAAAAGCCGTTTTGACATCCATTTGCCAAATCTCGTAGTCATGATAGGCAGCTATAGAAAGCAAAATCTGAATAGACTTAAGCATTGCTACTGGTGAAAAATTTTCATCGTAGTCGACGCCAGGTCGCTGCGTGTAACCTTTTGCTACCAGTCGGGCCTAGTAAGTTTCAACCTTACCGTCAGACCCGCGCTTCCTCTTGTAAACCCATTTAAAACCGATAGGAACAATTCCTTCGGGAAGTGGAACCAAGTCCCAAACTTGATTCTCATGCATTGAGTCTAACTCGTATTTCATGGCACTTTGCCATTTCACGGAGTCGATGTCCAACATCGATTCTCTATAGGTGGAAGGATCAGTCTCTTCAACTAAGAGAACATCCAGACTCTTTTCTTGTATCAAATACAATCGTTCAGGATGTCTATATACCCTTTCTGACCTATGGAGTGTGTGTGTTGAAGGTCCTTCATCTACTTGAACTTCAGGTTCCTCCGTTGGTTCGTTGTTTTCAGGTTGGACTTCATCAAGTTCAACTTGTCTATGATTACCACATTCTGACAAAAATTCTACTTCTAGAAATTTTGCGAAGCGAGCTATGAACACATTTCGATGCTCGGTATCATAGAACATATATCCCCTCGTATTCGAAGGATATCCGACAAACCTAAACTTTTTCCCTCGAGGCGAAAGCTTATCTTGCTGAGCCACCCTGACATAGGCAGGACAACCCCAAACCTTAATGTAACTAAGATTTGGTCTTGTACCGAACCATATCTCATACGGAGTCGTAGGAACAGCTTTTGAAGGAATCTTATTCAAAAGATGTGCAGCTGTTAAAATAGAGTAGCCCCAAAAGTAATAGGGCAAAATTGTGAAACTCAACATTGATCGGACCATATACAATAAAGTCTGATTTCTCCTCTCAGATACTTCATTGTGTTGTGGAGTACCTGGAGGAGTATATTGAGCGAGAATCCCATTCTCCTTCATATAATCCATGAACTCACCACTCATATATTCACCGCCTCGATCAGATCGAAGGCATTTAATATATTGTCCAGTTTGTTTTTCTACTTCATTTCGGAATTCTTTGAACTTTTCAAAGGTTTCCGATTTATGTCGCATCATATACACATAACCGTATCGTGACAAATCATCGGTAAAGGTAATGAAGTACGAATAACCACTGTGAGCAGTCTGACTTAGTAGACCACATACATCAGAATGTACGAGTTCCAGTAAGCTAGTGGCGCGGTGTCCAACACCAGAAAATGGGGCTTTGGTCATCTTACCCTGAATACAAGATTCACAAGTTGGATAGGATTCAATGGTAAGATATGGTATCAAACCATTCCTAACCAATTGGGTAAGGCGTTTAACGCCTATGTGACCCAGCCGCATATGCCAAAGTTCAGTATTATTAATTACATGTAAACTACGTTTATTAACTCCAGTATTTAAAATATCTTTTGAAGTTTGCAATGTATAATGACCATGCTGGTTTGGACAACAAAGGATCTGAATATTACTTTTATCATATAAATATAAAGAACAGTTCTTAATATTAATACAAAAGTCTTATGTATCTAATACAAAAAGTGATATAATATTAGCTACACATCCAGGCACAAAATGGTAGTCATTTAACAAAAGTGTCTCATTCGGCAATGAGATCTCGCATACTCTCCCACTGCAACTGCATCCAAAGAGTCTCCACTCCCGAATCGCAACTGCATCTCTCCAGGCTTCAGTTTTCTACTTTCCTTCAGCACCTGCAACGAATTGCAAATGTGAATGGGACAAGCAGAATCTAAAATCCAGTTGGATGTAACGGCTTCACAAGCCAAAGATATATCAATAACTGGAAAAATAAATGTACCTGATGTAGATTCTCTCCATCTCCTCTCCTCAGTTGGGCTATGTAGTCAGGACAGTTCCTTTTCCAATGCCTGACTTTGCTGCAGTGATGGCACTTGTCTTCAGAAGCCCTTTTGGACTTAGCTATCTTGTCTGTGGTTGAGGACCGAAACCCTTCTTCTTCTTCCTTTATTCTTCTTTCCCTTTGGCCAGGCTTGGGAAGAAGCAGAAAAAGAAGTGGGTCTCGGAGGGCGAGTCAGTACTCCCTTCTTGAGGTCCTCCTCCGCCTTGAGGAACATCATATGCAACTCATGGTAGGTATAGATAGTCCCATTCATGTTGAAGTACATCACGAACTGGTGATAAGAAGCTGAGAGAGAACCAAGAATGTCACTCCTACCGAGAATGTCATTTAGATGAGATTATGTTGCCTCAATTGATCGATCAAATCGATTTTGAAGAACATGCGGGCTAACAGATTGCCCCTCATCCAATCGGGCATGGAACAGTTCCATTACGACCTTGTGAACAACTACTTGTTCTTGGTTCTCAAACGATTGTCTTAATCGTGTCATCATAGTATAGGCATCTGACATGCCATAATACTGTTTCTTGAGTCCCGGTGAAAGCGAACTTAAGATGTATGATTTAACCCTTAAATCAACATCCTTCCAAGCTTGGAAGACTTCGCGTTCCTCCGGTGAAGCGTCCTCTGCCACAGCAAGGGGCAGTGGACCCTCAAGAACATATCCCAACCTCTCGGAATCGAGGATGATCCTCAAATCCAAATCCCAATCAGTGAAGTTCTCCGCGCCTTTAGTTTGTTCGCATCAAGCATACGCGCAAACTGATTAGTGGATGGTGCCGCCTTCGCAAATCTATCATATAGATCACGAAAAGCGGTTAGCAGAAAATAAGCAGTTTCATATAATATCAAAAGCATAAACTAGATCATGGATTTTTAATCTAAAAATGCCTCTCCCACTAAATCATGCAATACTGTAATCCCCAAACAGAATACAAAGATTTAATAAGTAAATTAAGTACAAATAGTGAAAAGTGGATCCCGTGAATATATTTCAGCTCACAGCAGAGGCACGGTCTCGCCTACGTATATTCATCAGGTAGACAACTCATTTGTCAATCACTCACTAGTGACTCATGGGTTTTCGGTCCTGGTCGTTTCTCGTTGTCGCTGCTAAGGCAGGCCCACAAGGAGACGTACCAAGGTTAAACTCGTCAATGATAAACTCAAGTTACTTGCGTAACCCTGACAGCTAAGGCACGTTCAGGATTCCGCTTTCGCTTGAATTTATCTAGTATCTGATATACATCCGGTATAAATAAATCTATATCAGCTATACCCTCACAGCAGAGGCACGGTCTCAGATGTAATCACGGAGAAATATTTATAAACCTTATTGACAAGACGGACCACATAACATGCATCAAATACATAATTACAATTAAACCTTATTAATTAGGGATTTTACGCTAAGTGTCATACACCATAAATCTAATCAAATTAGAATATAACATCCATGTATAAAGTCAAGAAAACATGATTAAACATTGAATTAAATGGCTAATCATATTAAGGGGCCTAGAATCAGACTCGCTCTGATACCATTTTGTATGGGTTTTATTGCGGATATCCGGTAACGCAGCGGAAACAGTGGAAAATCAAATTTTCCGATTTCAAAACTTTTTCTCGGATAAATTAAATAAACTTATTTATTTAATTGTCCAATATTCAAATTATGAAATATTACACAAGAAATCAAATTTTTGTGTAATTACCAAATTACCCCAAAACTTATCATTTTGTTCATTTTAGTCCGAAATTGTTCAAATCAATTTTGAATGATTCTAAATCATTTCTAAGATGAATTTAACATGTCCTAAATGTCAAAACACCAAGAGCAACAAAATTCCCAATTTTTTTCTTCTTGGCCGAGAGCCTCTATTTGGGGGGGGGGTTGTGCATTTTGCACTTTCAAGGTTCAAAACACATCAAGGAAAAATCCAATCAACCGAATATTTTACATGCATCATATAAACATCCAAATACACCACATAAATGAAAAGCCCCAAATTTGGAAGTGGTCTTAAACCCTAATTTTTCAATTTCTTCAAATTGGACAAATTAGACCGAATTGGTTAAATCAATTACTTCAATCCAAATCAAGTCTCAACACAATGAAATAAATATAGATCAAATCTAGGTCATTTAAGAGTGGGTCAACAACTCTAGATTAGCAACAAGGTTCAAAAACCATAAAAGAATGCTTATTACTACACTAGTAAGAACCTTCCAACTTCATACATGCTTAACCCCCTTCATCAAACTTTCATCCATCAAAAACACAAAGAATAATGAATAGAAAAACTTAAGAACATCACCAAGTGAAGCCCACAACAAAAGGAACAAATTACTCTCTAAAGGAAGGTTGTAAATACTTACTAAATTCCAAGCTTTTCTTTGATTTTCTTTTTCTTTTCTCTCTACCTTCTTTGCTTTGTTTTAATGGAGTTTTGATAAAGTGTATTAGGTTATCTCACCAAATGAAAAACAAAACAATTTATACTTGCTACAAAATTGCCTTGGCCGAAAATTGCCTAAGGAAATTAACAAGAAATTTGTTTTAATTTCATTTGAATTTCAACTTGCAACTTGATTAAATGATCATTACACTTTAATGATAAATTCAAACAAGTCAACAATTGCAACTTAGCCATTAAAATAAATATCACAACTTCAAAATATCACAACTTTAATTAATTTAATCATTTAACAATTAATTAATTAATTAATTAATTAATTAAATACAAATATATTAAATATATGTATAATATTTACATTAAATATTAAATACATATATTCATTTATGATATTAATCAAATATCTCAATTTGATAATTAATTAATGTGTATTTGAATTAATCAAGCATTAATTACAAATACACAAAAATTAAGGAAATGACTATCGGGTCCCTACACATGTATTTTGCGTTTAACCTTTAAACTAATTTATAAATAATCAATATTATTTATTAATGTTGCCCTAGTGCTCTATGAGTATATTTCATTATTGAGACTCTCCAGATTCAGGCATATCCGTCACGAAATCAAATTTCGTGTCCATAATTTATCCACCCGTAAATTATGACGATCACGGATAAACTCGCTGAATCATACAGGTCGAGGTCACGGCAAATGTATAATTCCTCCATCACAGGTATCCGGATAAATCCCAGAGATATGGATGTAAATGTCAAATCTCTATAGGGATTATCCAGTCGACTATTCTATTAGCAATCTCAAAAAAGAACATTTAGAACTAACTTCTAAAATGTACCACGGGCTCATGGATTTTATCTGATTGTTAATCATATGGACTACTTATGCTCTGATACACAGAACTGACGGATCTTTCTCGATACACACAGGACACCCTGAGGATCTATCTACACCCAACGAACATGCGGAGGTCTGATCTTAATAGATCGGTGACGTGACTGCCATCTAAGTGTAGAAGATGTCTCATGTTCCCACAGTGGCATCTCAAGTCTAAGAATCACAAGTGCTACTTAACCCGATAAGATTCTTATTGACGTTGGTGTGCACCATCCATTAAGAATATTCGGTGAGTCGTTCAGTGTTTATCCGCTATAAACACCTACACGTCTATACTAGTCTCCAAGACTTATGGTTCATTGAGAAACCATTGGAATCATATATTCCAGTATACGACATGTACCGGTCTCAACGGGTTTACTATACTGACCAAGTAGTGTAAACCTTGACCAGGAACTGTCTGAGAATGACAACGTCATGATACTACTCAATGTCTGTTGCGACACTTTTGCAACAGTACCATGACTAATCATTCTAAGGTCATTACGTTTTTATCATATTGAAAGATACATTATATTATAGAAACTGCATATATTATTCAAAATAATAATGTTTTATAGAAGTATTCATAAAGAAATACAACCGGGAATTGGCGCTGTGAGCACCAACCCCAACATATACGAGTAGTGAATTTACCGAGTATCTTAAAGAGAATGGGATTCTCGCTCAATATACTCATATGGGTACTCCACAGCACAATGGAGTATCTGAAATGAGAAATCGGACTTCATTAGATATGGTTCGATCAATGTTAAGTTTTACATATCTGTCTTACTTTTTTTTGGGGTATGCTCTTCTTACTGTTGCACATCTGTTGAATATGGTTCCCTCTAAAGTTGTTCCTACTACTCCATATGAAATATGGGTTGGTAGGAAACCGAACCTTAATTATGTTAGGGTTTGGGGCTGTCCTACATATGTCAGAATGACACAGCAGGATAAACTCTTACCTCGAGAGTGAAAAGTTAGGTTTGTTGGATATCCTTCGAATTCCAAAGGATATCAATTCTATGAACCCGAGCATCGAAATGTGTTCGTAGCTCGTTTTGCCAGATTTCTTGAAGAAGAATTTTTGGCAGTAGGTGGTAATAATAGAAGGGTTGAGCTTGATGAAGTCCAACCTATAGATGACAGACCAATAGAGGAATCAAAGGTTCAAACAGAAGCAGAACCTTCTAGTTCCACTCTCTGTAGGTCTACTAGGATATCGAGACCTCCTGAGCGATTGTATTTGATACAAGATAAGAATCTCGATGTGCTCCTTGTTGAGGAGACTAATCCATATACCTATAGAGAAACAATGTTGGACATTGATTCCGCTAAATGGTAGGAAGCTATGAATTCCAAAATAGACTCTATGCATCAGAATCGAGTATGAGACTTGGTTCAACTTCCTGATGGAATTGTTCCCATTGGTTGTGAATGGGTTTACAAGAGGAAGCGAGGGTTTGATGGAAAGGTTGAAACCTTCAAAGCCCGACCGATTGCTAAAGGTTACACTCAAAGACCAGGTGTGGACTATGATGAAACCTTTTCACCAGTAGCGATGCTAAAGTCTATTAGGATTTTATTGGCTATCGCTGCTTAGCATGATTATGATATTTGGCAAATGAATGTCAAAACGGCTTTTCTTTATGGATTTCTTGATGAAGAAATCTATATGGAACAGCCGGAGGGATTTGTCTCCAGCCAAAACTCTAGCATGGTATGTAAGCTTAAGAAGTCCATTTATGGACTGAAACAAGCTTCGCGGAGTTGGAATCTTCATTTTGATGAGGTAACCAGATTGTCTGATTTTCTCAAAAACGAAGAAGAACCTTGTATTTATAAGAAGGTTAGTGGGAGTATGATAGTTTTCTTGGTACTTTAGGTTGACGACATCCTGATCATTGGAAATGATCTTGGAATGATGTAGGGTGTTAAATCATATCTCTGTAAAAACTTCTCAATGAATGACTTGGGTGAAGCTTCATATATATTTGGTATAAACTCTATAGAGATAGAGAAAGGAAACTGATTGGGTTATCCCAATCGTCGTACATAGATAAAATCATACAAAGGTATAACTTTTGCAATTGTAAAGTTACTCATATACCTTTTCGACATGGCATTCATCTTCTCAAACGAAAGATGAAAATGCTAGAATGTCTAGCCAGCCTTACGCATCATACTTAGTAAGCATCATGTATGCCATGTTATGTACGAGACTTAGTAAGCGTTACTAGCAGATATCAGTCAAATCCAGGTAATGACCATTGGATGGCCGTTAAATATATCCTAAGGTATCTAAAAGTTACTAAGGATAAGTTTCTTATTTATAGAGAAGATGATTTACAGATAAGATGATATACTGATTCTGACTTTCAGTCAGATCTTGATGATAGAAATTCTACCTCAGGTTTTGTATTTACTCTTAGTAATGCTGCAGTCAGTTGGAAGTGTTCCAAACAAGGATCAACAGCTGATTCCACCACTGAGGCAGAATAAATTACGGCATCAGATGCTACAAAGGAAGTTGTATGGATTAGAAAATTTATCATTGAATTGGGAGTTGTCCCAAGAATCGAGGATTCGATCCCGTTGTTTTGTGATAATAGTGGTGCCGTTGCACAGGCAAAAGAACTGAGAGCGCATCGGAAATCGAAACATGTGGAGCGAAAGTACCACATTATTCGTGAGATCATCGCTCGAGGAGATGTTTCCATATGCAAGATATCTGGAGAGGACAACATAGCAGACCCGCTTACGAAGGCCTTGCCTCCAAGACTATATGATAGATATGTAGAGGCGATGGGTATTAGATACCATCAAATTTGGCATTAAAGCAAGTGAGAGAAAATGTTGGAGTTGGTGCTCGGTGCGCCAAATTTTATTGTATTTATTGTAAATACGATATACATTTATAATATACATTTATAATAGTGGTGTCGTTCCAAAGGTTGACCGAACACTACCTAAGTGACCGGGTTGGCCCGGCTCGGTGATTCGTCAATCGGTTTGACCTTTTGCCCGTTACGCGTAGTATTTGTCGAAAAATATTTTTGTAAAATAATTCGTCGTGTTTCGAAATATATTATGTTATTAAATGTTAATAAATAATATATTTAAACTTATTTGAGTGAATCAAAATATTTGATATTAATTGATTCGCTTGGAAAATTTTAAAAATTTTTTAAAAATCTTTTTCGCCTTTCACCGCACCTTTCCGATGCGTTTACCCCAACAATAAGGACTAACGATTAGTTCTAATGGAATAAATCATGTAGGTAAGTAAATGGATTCTATATATATAAAAAAAAATGACAAAGTATCTTGAGCTATTTCAATAGAGGCTAAATCTATTAAATAAAAATCATCTTACAATAAAAAAAATATTTTAATTTTATAAAAATTATATTATAACAAGAAAATATATTATAATATCCTATTAAAATAAAAAAAAAATACTATTAAATTATCTACACTTAACCTAATCTCTACAATTATTTTTTTATTATTCAATTATAAAAATAAAATATTTCTACAATTATTTTTATTATTAAATTATAAATATAACATAATAAATTATTAACTTAAAAAACCTAGTACAATATAAAAACATAATCTATTATTAAAATAAGAAGCTTATTAATTAATTAATTAATTAATTGATATTGATATTTATTATTATTCAATTATAAAATTAAATAAAGAATCCTATTATAATAAGAAAACATATTATAATCTCTCATTAAAAAAAAAAAAAACATATCTGACACTTAATCTGTACAATTAACTTTTTATTATTAAATTATATATATATATAAAAGTGAAATATCTGTAAGTCTCATTATCGCGCCACATGTGGCGGTTTCATATTAAAGTTATAAAATTAAAATAATATATTTATAATAAAAAAATCATATTACAATAAAAAAAAAATTAATTTTATAAAAATTATATTATAACAAGAAAACATATTATTATTATTTTTGATAATTGGGGAGTCTGGGCTAGATTTCGCATTCCTCGACTAATCCTTAAGATATGTGATCGGTGCCCTCAGAAGTGTACCAGTACAGATCATGGTAAATCAGTGACTTTTTACACTAGAGGGCATGGCCCCAAGGAAATGCATATAGTGATATTCGAACCTTGAACCTGAGAGGGAGCAAACCACTTAAGCCCAATGCCTTTACCACTGAGCCAACCCCTTCGGGTTAGAAAACATATTATAGTATAATATTAAAATTTAAAAACACTATTAAATTATCTGCAATTAACCCAATTTCTAAAATTATTATTTTTTATTAAATTATAAAAATAAAATATCTCTACAATTATTTTTTATTATTAAATTATAAATTTAACATAATAAACATATTACAATATAAAAACACAATACTATTAAAGTACGAAACATATTAATTTAATTAATTAATATTTAAATTTATTATTATTAAATTATGAAATTAAATAAAGAAACATATTAACATATATGACACTTAATCTCCACAAATAATTTTTTATTATTAAATAATAAAATTAAAATATGTTTAAAATTAATTTTTTATTAAATAAAAAACTTATATATTATAATTTTATGACAAACTATATTATAATAAGAAAACATATTATACCATCCTATCATAATTAAAAAAACACTATTAAATTATAAAATTATATTAATAAATCTATAAGATAAGAACTTTATTATAACAATAAAATATATTATAATATCCGATTAATTTTTGAAAAATATCACAAATAATCCGACAAAGAATATAATATAAATATATATATATATATTAAATATTTTTAAATTTTCTCATCGCGTCACATGATACTTAATCTATGCAATTAATATTTTTATAATCTATTATAATCTTCTATTAAATTAGAAAAATATATATGACATCTAATCTTTATAATTAATATTTTTATTATTAAATTATAAAATTTAAATAAAAAATCTATTACAATATAAAAATATAATATCTTATTAAAATAAGAAACCTAAATAGTAGCCGTCCAAAAAACCTAGCCAATTTTTTGGATTTTGGATCTATTGTTATTTGTTTTTGTTTTTGAATTATTTATGACGTGTAAGTTTTTTTTTTCATGAATTGTTTATTATCTATTGTGCGCTATGATACAGACTCTGACTATTAACTCTTATTAAGTGAATTAGAAATATTGGTAGAGCACTGAGAGATAAACAAATGAGGCATAAATATTATGTGTAAGTAAATCAATTGTCTCATTTATATTATAAAACCAATAAAATCTAAAACATTTAAAAATTAGTATCTAAAAAATATGTTCAACCCTAATAAAATGAGAGACTATAAAAAAAAGAACAAATAATTCAAAACTCCATGAAGAATGTATAACCGACCGCTTTATTCTGTGGGATTCAAGGGAAATCATAATTTTCTATCGATAAATAACATAAATATCGTTTACTTTGTTCTCTTTTCCACTTACACTTTAAAAATTATTTATTTTCCCATTTTATAAAGTGAATAAGTGATAAATTATCCATCTAATTTGGAAAAAAAAAATATCAACTTTTCATTTCATAAAAGTGAAAAAATAACATATTTGAAACTAAAAAGTGAATGAGAAATTCAAAATTTTTGAAAAATGATAATTTCCCTATATTCTATTGTCATGACATCTGTGATGAGACTTGGCAAATGTTCATTGATATCAATATTTCGTTTAGCTCCTTATAATGTCCTTTAATTATATTATGATACTTTCACTTACATCCATATAATTATCCAAAACTAAAAACTACAGTTGATAGTTCCATCTGTGGACTTTCCCATGAGCTAAAATTACTGCCAAGCAATCCAATATTAATCCTAAAGAAATATTTGAATCATTTTGGATAAAAATTATATCTAAGAGCCAAGGCTTCATTTGGTATTGTTGTTTAATAGTTAGTTATAAAAGTTGTGACTTTTATCTACAGATGATATAATCATTGCGACTTAATAGCTAAACTAACACATTGAATTTGAAATTCTCAATCCAACAACATACTTAATCCAATTACAAGACCACTGCAAGAGTTAGTTAAATAAACCACAAGAGTTACATTCATGAGCATCTTAAAACACTTGGTTTGGCCAATCAAATAGAGCTAGGTAAAGAGCAAGCCTTCATTTCAACCAATTATAGCAGTAATTCATATCCTTCAAAAAGCAAACCAACCATTATTTTCATAATTCCTCCCATGTAAGAAGAGCTCCTTACAACAAATATATTAAAACACCATTTGGCCTCTAATAATACAACTAATGAGTGTGCAATAGGAAAATATTCACCATCAAATGTGTTCAATATTAAATTAATTTCTTATCCCTGCTCATGTAACGTGAAAATGTGTGTAAACAACCATAGCCTGGACATCGTGAACTAAACTTAAAATCATATATATAAGAACGATAGGAACCATTATATATGTAATCACATGGAATTTGTTTTTCGCTAGAGCAAATAGATTATTAAAGTTGACAACCTTACCTAGCTGGATCTTCCTCCTCCTCAGCAAGCTGCTCTGTATATATAAACACCTATTGTTGTTGTACATAACCATCAAGTGAAGCAAGACTTCCCACGCAGGTAACTGCATCCCACATACTTAGCTTCTGATCATGAATCTCAACGATGTCAAGTGTATGATCTTTTAGGTTGTACCAATACAGATTTCTGCTGTGTTGATAAACCATAACTTTAGACTCATCCTTTGAAAAGGCAAAAGCTTCCGTATAATAACAAGATTCATGAAGCACTCGCGAAAAGGTACACAATTTAGACCAAGACTCCTCCACTCCATACTCATTCATCACCCATACATCGCAACTAGGCTCATCGTGATAATAACACGTTATCCATAGGCACTCTCCCAAAACCCCCACCTGGCTAATGAAACCATCCGCCTTTCCAAGAGGCGGCGACACTTGATAAAACTCCTCAGTCTTTAGATCAAATGCAAGAATCATATTTTCACCATTTCTTATGTGGCCTCGCGCTGCCAACCAATGCAAAGAGCCATTGACAAAAACACCATTACATCGATCATCGAGAATGTAATATGGGAAAGCTTTAAACCGTCTCCAAGAATTAGCTTTCAAATTATAAATAACAACTTCAAGATGCTTAACTTTATAGGACTGTATAATTCTGACTAACTTATAGCCATCAGTAGAAACATCATAACCAAACCCATCGAAGTAAAAATTAGAAGTCGAATCCGTATAACAATCACTCCAAAACTTTGGTAATATATGATATTTCTTAGTTGCGGGGTTCAATAAAGCCATACCTACCTTCCAATTATACAGAGCAAGCAATCCACGACAAGAACCAATTACTAAAGTACTACCCCTTTCACATTTCTTAAATGGGTGATCAAATTCCACGAAATTATCACCTGAATCATCTAAATCCATCGAGAAAAATGTGTTATCTAACGCTGTACTTGGAATGATGAGGCTGACACTGGAGTTGGTTTCCATGGTGCGATTCAGATGAAGCTTTATGAAATCTTGGCTGTCGATTATGCTACAAAATGACTTCGATACGCACCTGAAGCGCAGGAGAGGCTTTACTGGTAGCCGGCTTAGTATGTCGGAGAGTAAATCCAGAGGGAGATTCGACATTGGAAGCCGTTTGAGCTCAACTTAAAAGCAATTTTGAAAGAGAATTGAGAAAATCTTGAAAGCAAGAACAAAATAACACCTTAAAATTACAAGAGCCGGGAAGAAAATTGGACCTGTAAATCAAGGTATGTTGAAAATTCAAATGGGTTTTCGCTTGACAAGTCAATTGGGTTTTTGCTCCTGCTAGCTGCTGAGTGTTGGAATCGGATAAAAGTGAAAACGTGTGGCCTAGGCTTTATGATAAGATTCTTTTTGGTAACGCTGTACTTTTTGTTTAATTAAATAGAATATGCTTTTATGCTGGATTTAATTTTAATTTTAATTCTGTTTTTTTTTTTTAAAACAAAAGAGAGAAATAGGTAACCAAATTTAAAATTTTGTATTTAATTTAATTACAGTAAAATTTTCAAAAAATATAAATATTTAACCAAAAAAGAAATAAATACCCACCCACATGGGGTGTGTGTTTTAAATAAAATATTTAATTTTATTTTATTTCACTTTTAATTTTAAAGGTAAATATCTCACAAAATATAAAATGTTTCATAAAAAAATTACGTATTATCGATTTATAAATTATAAACTTTAAAATAAGACTCATTGTAGATATTTTCCACGAAAAAAAAGTAAAAAAATGACCATTACATTTATAAAAAAATAATGATTTAAAACTAACTATTTTCAAACAATTATATTTACTTCATCCGAACTTAAAATCATAATTTATAAAAATACACATCACTTGACATATATACATACAACTTTCATCAACAAATCTCTATCAAATAAAAACCCACCCACTTGAGGTGTGTGTTTTAAATAAAATATTTTATTTTTCCACTTTTAATTTAAAAGATAAATATCTCACAAAATATAAAATGTTTCATGAAAAAATTACTTATTATTGATTTATAAATTGTAAGCTTTAAAATAAGACTTATTGTTGATATGTTACGACGAGAAAAAAAGTAAAAAAAAAAAAAATAACCCTTACATTTATAAGAAATTAATGATTTAAAACTAACTATTTTCAAACAATTATATTTACTTCATTCGAAATTAAAATTAAAATCTATAAAAATACACATCACTTGACATATATACATACAACTTTCATCAACAAATCTCTATCAAATAAATACCCACCCACCTGGGGTGTGTGTTTTAACTAAAATATTTTATTTTTCCAATTTTAATTTAAAACATAAATATCTCACAAAATATAAAACGTTTAAAGAAAAAAATTATATATTATTGATTTATAAATTATAAGCTTTAAAATAAGACTCATTGTTGATATGTTACGACGAGAAAAAAGTAAAAAAAAAAAAAAAAACCCTTATATTTATAAGAAAATAATGATTTGAAACTAACCATTTTCAATCTATTATTTTTACTTCATTTAAACTTCAAATCACAATGTATAAAAATATACATCACTTGACATATATACATACAACTTTCATCAACAATTTCTATCAAATAAATACTCATCCACCTGGGGTGTGTGTTTTAAATAAAATATTTTATTTTTCCACTTTTAATTTAAAAGATAAATATCTCACAAAATATAAAATGTTTCATGAATTTTTTTTTACATATTATTGATTTATAAATTATAAGTTTTAAAATAAGACTCATTGTCGATATGTTATGATGAGAAAAAAAGTAAAAAAAAAATGACCCTTACATTTATAAGAAATTAATGATTTAAAACTAATCATTTTCAAACAATTATATTTACTTCATCCGAACTTAAAATCACAATTTATAAAAATACAC